>WTXJ01000050.1:0-256883 GCA_022376545.1 Russula dissimulans
AAGGATAACCGATAATAATTCGGTCACCGCCTAGGTTCGTAAGATAGAACCGTTGTACCACGTCTTGCCCCCCGTACTTGATACGTAGATGACAATAGTGCGTCATCTCCCCTTTCTTGTTTTCTGTCCCATCGACGTTGTATACCTTAGCCAGCTTGTCTAAGGTTTTTCGCCCCAATCTTGAATCTTTCCCAAGTCCCTTCATCGATGAAGTTTTCCATGGCCCACTGTTGATCAGTGCCTGTTCCTCAAACCGCACTCTTGCCAATGAAAATGTGACAGGGGCCATCATTGTTCGTAATTTGGATTGGGTCTGGATGATCCGTAATCTAGTCTTTGAGCTCTTGGATTTCTTGAAGTCTTGCATCATGATTTTCTCCATAAGAGCTCCTTGTTCTTCAGCTGATAACCTGCTGATCTTTGTGGCCAGGTTGTTCTGGTCCTTCTTGCTTTTGACAGATTCATCGCTACTACTAGAGGAAGCTTCTTCTTCCTCAGAGCTACTGTCTTCTTCTCCACTCTCAGGAGCAGTGGCCCTAATCTTCTTGGGCTTCTTGTTCTTTCGGGGTGCGGCACTTGTCTTGGATACCTTAGAGGTCTTTGGTCGATTGGGGCATACACGGGCCATGTGTCCTTGTCTTTTGCAAAGGAAGCAACGTCCTTCGACGGAAAGCTTCTTCCGTTCCTCTGCACTGAGGTTGCCAAATCCTGGCCTCTTGACTGTATTGGTTTCAATAGTATCCACATCCATGGCATCGGGGTCCCTTTCCCGTCTGCCGTTTGCTTTCTTGCCACGCCCTCTTTGCTGCATGAACTCATTGAAGAGATTTTCACGCACAGTGAGGTTTCCTTTAGTGTAGCGACCTCCTTGCTGACGCTTCCTCATGTTCTTGGTGGCCTCAATTTGGGCGGCCACTTGCCATCCTGCCAAATTATCGTCGTTTGGAGCCAGGTCTCGATCCATGATCTTGTTGACCAGCCAAGTTCTGAGTCCCGCTTTGAAAGCGCCAACTGCTCCTTCCAACTGTCGGTGCCATCGCAGCTCCGACAATAACACATTGAACTTGGCGATATAGTCGTCTACGGCCAAGTCTGATGTCATCTGCAACTTGTTCAATTTCATCAACGCGTTTTCTCATAGGGCCGAGTCCTTGAACTGGGCTTGGAACTCTCGTGACAGTTCATGCCATAGCTGTTTGTCATTTTGTCGAAGTTCTTTCGAATCTTTGAAGTTGCTCGTGTATTAAGGCAGGTAGGTATTTGTCTGCTAAGTCCTCCTGTTCTGCTAGCAACTCGTCTGTCCAAAATGGCACAGGTCCGACACTCGTTTGTTCAAGGCGAGTAGAAAGCTCCTCTACAACTTGCGCCTCTTCTCTTGTCGCTACAGGAGTATCTGGGTCTGATGTAGACCCTCTCGATTCAACGGGTTCTTCGGTGGCAGGGGTTTCGTCTTCTGATTTCACCTCATCCTCTCTAACCTGGTATGGAGCACTGGGAGTTCCTAATCCCAATAACGTTGGGCTATTGATCTTGTCTTCGCTTGACACCCAATATGCATCTGTCTTCTCGTGCCACGTAAGGTAATACCAGATCTTGTTGATAAACTCTATCGGCTACCACTTGTCATTGATCTTCAGTAGGTACGAACTTCTGCGCACGTGTTCAGCCTGGTTCCATCGCGCTTTCCCTACTATCTGTTCTGGCAAATCCGGCGTACGTCGTACCCGGATCAGCACTCCCTGTTCTGGATTCTGAGGAAACTCTACCTCGATTTCTTTAGGTGACTCGTCGTCCACTGCTCGGCCTTTGGCTTTCTTGCTCTTTGATTTGAACGTCTTGGCTACCTAGTTATGATACTTGCAGTAATGAACTCTGCAAAAGTAATAGTGTAGCAAGGCGTGCTCTCTCTCGGATTTGTGGACGAATTTGTAACTCCCTCGGTACAGGCAGACCGCTTCTCCTTTGAGAACTTGTGCGTACGTTACGCACTCGAGACTTTGATACGAGTAACTGTAGTGATTGTAACGCCTTGTTGATTCTTCACTACTGCCGTTAGATCCTACGTGGTCTCTTGTCCAACCCGGCTTATAGGTTGAACCTTCCAGCTTGAAAGTTGTAAGCTCAACTTATGTCAAGGTTGGCGTACCCCTGATATAAACTTTGTTGCGCAAGTCCAACTTGCCGTCGCAACACTTTCAAGCATGTGAGTGTTGCTTGTTGTAGCACAAGCACTAAGCTTCAGTTCTGCTCAGATGTTAACCTGAACGCAACGTAAGAGGGTAGAGATGAGAAGGTCCACTCTCTTGAAGTGCTTGCTAGACAGGAATATGCGAGTAGAAGTTGATTAAGTCGAGCTTAGAGCTCGTCCTACTCTGCCCACTGGGCTTATATACAGGTTCGGTTTGTAATTGCCTTACAAACTGGTACAGTTGTCGTACTCGTACAGTAATCCAACTAGTAAGCAATCAGTCAGTAATGGTACAGTAGCTAGTTGGATTCATAACCGAACTTGTAAGCAATCAGTCAGAACTATCAGTTGGTTTACTTGGTTTTATGGACGATCAGTCAGCAATCTCGGTCATCACTCAGTCAGCCTTAGTAATCGTACACTGTGAGATACTAGTACCGTATTTGAGACCTTGAGACACAGAGGGGTTGCTACCCTCAAATGCAGCCACGCTGCTCATAGACATTTCTGAGCCATAGGTAGTTGAATGCCTTGTACACAGTCAGTCCGCAGAATTGTAGATAGGTGAAAACGCAATAAGTCCCCAGTCCTTAACACCTAAGTTGACATGACAGTGAGCATATAGACCAGTTATGCAAATACACACAGTACCTGATCATGTTCGAGTACATTTAGAGGTGATATGATGATGACCGTCCCTTTCTCTGTCGGATCTACCAACAGAGGCATTATAAAAGGCATAGTTTTTCCAGAACCAGTGCTAGCAATCGCGATACAGTCCAGACCTAAGAGAAGAGCCTCGCAAATATCAAGCTGCCATCCATAGGGCTCCACTCCATCAAACACATTCTTGAAAGCCAACGAGATCTCAGAGCATGTTTTCTCAGAAGAATATCCTCGAGATATAATCGCCTCGGCACGAGCGTCTTGAAGAACACTAGAGTCACGTTTGGGAATGGGATACATGGTATACAAAGGGTATATACAGGTGTAGCGACTTGGATAACTATCTGACTAGCACGTCTGACTCACATGCTACCAAAAGAAAGCCTACATGCCAACACCTTACCATATGCCTATACCTAGATGGGTCAAACTCACCAGACCGTATAGAGGAGACCTAGCACCAATTTTTCGACTTCCAATTCATTCTCCAACAACGGTCTGGAAACGAGACTAATTGTGAATTTATCCATGGTAAAATTTGCTTTCACACAAGCCTAAGATCACCCTAATCAGTGCAATATTTGCAGAGATATCAACTGATCTTTCTTTATGATCTCATAGAAAGATTACTTGATATCTCTGTCAATACTGCACCGATCATGATGAGGCTAGGCTCGTTCAAACCGAAATCACTCCGCGGATAGATTGTAAATTTATACGCAGAACATTTCGACCCCCTGTGACCCACCGCTTATAAAAAATCACGATATAAGCAGCACATTTCAGGGGGTCAAAATGGCCCGCGGATAGATTGCAATCTATCCGCGGCCTCATTCACTTTCGAATGAGCCTAAGATCATAGCAATCGGTGCAGTATTGACAGAGATATCAACTAATCTTTCTATAAGATCATAATCAAAGATTGGCTGATATCTCTGTCAATACTGCACCGATCATGATGAGGCTAGGCTCGTTCGAACCGAAATCACTCCGCGGATAGATTTTCAATTTATACGCGGCACATTTCGACCCCCTGTGACCCACCGCTTATAAAAAATCACGATATAAGCGGTACATTTCAGGGGGTCAAAATGGCCCGCGGATAGATTTGCAATCTATCCGCGGCCTCATTCGCTTTCGAACGAGCCTAAGATCATAGCAATCAGTGCAGTATTGACAGAGATATCAAATAATCTTTCTATAAGATCATAATCAAAGATTGGCTGATATCTCTGTCAATACTACACTGATCATGATGATGCTAGGCTCGTTCGAACCGAAATCACTCCGCGGATATATTGTAAATTTATACGCGGCACATTTCGACCCCCTGTGACCCACCGCTTATAAAACATCACGATATAAGCGGCACATTTCAGGGGGTCAAAATGGCCCGCGGATAGATTGCAATCTATCCGCGGCCTGATTTCGGTTCGAACGAGCCTAGCCTCATCATGATCGGTGCAGTATTGACAGAGATATCAGCCAATCTTTGATTATGATCTTATAGAAAGATTAGTTGATATCTCTGTCAATACTGCACCGATTGCTATGATCTTAGGCTCGTTCGAAAGGGAATCAGGCCGCGGATAGATTGCAATCTATCCGCGGGCCACTTTGAGCCCCTGAAATGTGCCGCTTATATCCCACTTTTCTATAAGTGGTGGGTCACAGGGGGTCATAATTGGCCCCGGATAAATTCTCAATTTATCCGCAGCATTATTTCTGTCCAAACAAGTATAAGATCATCATAATCTATTCACAAATGAGTGAGATATCAGCTAATCTTTCTATAAGATCAGTAACAAAGATCACCTTATATCTCTGTCATTTCTCATCTGATTACCATGATCTTAGGCTCATTTGAAAGGTAATCTTTTTTACTAATAATATTTGTTAAATAAGCGGCCGATATCTCATTAATTTCTACCTTAACCTATCCCATAACCCTGTGCCAATTATAATTATACCCCATTTAATCTCGCCGACGCCCCGCTTGTCGCGCACGCCCATCACGTCCTCACCCACACTACCGACCAGCTACTGCAGAGTTTCCTCGACATGGACACCTCTACCACTGACGAACAATGATCTAGCTCAAGCACCTCCTACCACATGCCAACTATTGGCGGTCCCTCCTACCACGCAGCGACCATACAGACAGCCGATCCGGTCTCTCCCTGCACTGCAGTCAACACCCTCCTGGCCTTCGACGATGTCCCCCAAGACACCCTCCGAGAACTTATCGCCGGCCTCTGTGCCACCATCTCCAAGCGCGAGGAGGAAATGGCACGCCACGAGTCTGCATTTCGAGGCTGCATTAAGGGCCTGGAGGAAGCTCTCACCGTCCACGAGGAGACCATCCGGGACAATGACATGCCACCTGAGGGGTACGTCCCCAATATCAACTGTGCCCCTAACTTCGAGATCCCCATGGAAGAGGGGGTCTACCTCAAAGCGCGATGGGTCCACCGCTGCCGCGAAGACCTTTCAAAGGTCGAAGGACTCACAGGACGTGAAGGTCCTGGTGAGGGCCTTTATCGCGCCGAAATCTTCACCTCCGCCCATCGCCCTCCTTCAGACATACCTACGGTGTTCCTCACCTGGTTCCTTCAAGTCCTGCAAGGACGTTCCTCCACCTACAACATCCTCCTCGACGCCACTGCCAAGCTGGACGACTGGGGTATCGCCGCCGACATCTCCTGCTACCGCACTGACTTTGAAGAGTCACGCCACATCATCCTCGCCATCAACCGCCTCCAAGCTGAACACGAACTCCTCGCCGAGTCCCTCAGCAACACTCGCGCCCATCTCGAAAACTTCAACGTCCACCGCAAGCTCTCAGAGCTTCAAGGATATGTTCATCCTCTAGAACAGGTCTCGTCCAGCTCACCCGGTACTACCCCTCCCGTACGTCGCATGCCTCTCCCCACTGCACCAAGCTGAGGACGTCTTGCCTAGACGAGGGGTGATGTCACCGGCACGCGAGAGCGGATGGGTTGGCATCCGCTGGACCGCGGTAAGTTCTTGAACCGGCTATGTCCCATCGTATGTTCTGTTCCGTATCATGATCTGTACAAGTGAGATTGTACCTTACCGGGGCTTGATGTCCCGATGTACTGCTAGCTGTCTGATTATGCCGCGCCTCTGATTGATCGTAGCTACTGTCCGTATAAGGCCTTATGGGAATAGCCTCCTTACTGTAGTATTTATAGCGTTGTACCTAGTTACTGAAGACTCTAACTTGAGTCTTCTGTCTCAATATCAGGTCGTTCTCGCTACAAGTCGAAGTCGGGCGTACTTTGTCGCCCTTGGTTCGACTCATCGCTCCACTCCCGGAAGACGTACGGGTGCATGCTTGCCTTCCTCATTGTAACCTTTGTGCTCTTCCTCGTATTCACCCTTGGACTATCGGGTCCATTGTAGTAGCGGTGACATCTACACACACCCCATTTACTTGCATACAGATTACCCTCTTTTCAGAGAGTGCTCACTGAGTACGGGAGACCAGCTCCCATTCAACAAACTAGTGCTCGCTTTAGCAAACTCCAATTCAACTTCTCAACATCTGGCCCTTGCACCCTATAAGAGTGTAACAACTTGTATATGTACTTTGAACTCACTTTCACAATATACCATCACCTCTTCATAACAAGTTCAGTCACTTGCATCAATACAATCCTTCATGCTTACATAACCCTTTTCTTCTATTACTTATCATTTCTTCTTGTCCTTACCAACTCTTCCTTCTATCTCATTTATCGTCCTCTATTGTATACATCTCACAATTCAAGTGGTCAAACTTCTGCAGATACATCATCAATTTATCTGTGGTAAAATTTGCTTTCAAACAAGCCTAACATCACCCTAATCGGTGCAATATTGACAGAGATATCAGCTCATCTTTCTTTATCATCTCATAGAAAGATTACTTGATATCTCTGTCAATACTGCATCAATTACCATCGCCTAGGCTCATTCAAACTGAAATCACACCATGGATAAATTGTGAATTTATACATGGTACAATTTGACCCCCTGTGACCCACCACTTATAAAATACTTGATTTTAAGCGGCACGTTTCAGGGGGTCAAAATTCTCCGCGTATAAATCGTAAATTTATCCGCGGAATAATTTGCTTTCGAACAAGCCTATGATCATGCTAATCGGTGCAGTATTGACAGAGATATCAGCTAATCTTTGTTTATGATCTCATAGAAAGATTGGTTGATATCTCTGTCAATACTCCACCGATCATGATGATGCTAGGCTCGTTCGAACCGAAATCACGCCACGGATAGATTGTCAATTTGTACGCGGGGTGTTCTGACCCTCTGTGACCCACCACTTATAAAATAATTGATTATAAGCGGCACATTTCAAGGGGCAAAAATGCTCCGCGGATAAATTGACAATCTATCCGCAGCGTAATTAGCTTTCGAACAAGCCTAAGATCATGGTAATCGGTGTGGTATTGACAGAGATATCAGCTAATCTTTGATTATCATCTCATAGAAAGATTAGCTGATATCTCTGTCAATACTGCACCGATCGTGATAAGGCTAGGCTTGTTCGAACTGAAATCACGCCGCGGATAGATTGTCAATTTATACGCGGCACATTTCGACCCCCTGTGACCCACCGCTTATAAAAAATCACGATATAAGCGGCACATTTCAGGGGGTCAAAATGGCCCGCGGATAGATTTGCAATCTATCCGCGGGCTGATTCGCTTTCGAACGAGCCTAAGATCATAGTAATCAGTGCAGTATTGACAGAGATATCAGCTAATCTTTCTATAAGATCATAATCAAAGATTAGCTGATATCTCTGTCAATACTGCACCGATTACTATGATCTTAGGCTCGTTCGAAAGCGAATCAGCCCGCGGATAGATTGCAAATCTATCCGCGGGCCATTTTGACCCCCTGAAATGTGCCGCTTATATCCCACTTTTTTATAAGCGGTGGGTCACAGGGTGTCATAATTGGCCCCGGATAAATTTACAATTTATCCGCAACATTATTTCTGTCCAAACAAGTATAAGATCATCATAATCTATTTACAAATGACTGAGATATCAGCTAATCTTTCTATAAGATCAGTAACAAAGATCACCTTATATCTCTGTCATTTCTCATCTGATTACCATAATCTTAGGCTCATTTGAAAGGTAATTTTTTTTACTAATAATATTTGTTGAATAAGCGGCCGATATCTCATTAATTTCTACCTTAACCTATCCCATAACCCTGTGCCAATTATAATTATACCCTATTTAATTACTCTCGGCAACCGCATCAACCGGAGACCCGGGCGCACAACGGCCCCGTTTTCGGAAGTTCAATCTGAGTTTCAAACCAAGGACTGATGAGTCTTAAGACAAAACTTGGTTGGTAGTTGACCCCCCAACTGCCAAGTTTCCTTGGTTCGTCCCCACTTCTTATCGCTCACTCACCCTCGCTTCGCTCGGGTTCGTTCGCTCCCACCCTAAACCCTGCTAAGGTACAATCTCACTTGTACGGATCAAACATGGTAGGGGGCAGTACATACGATGGGGCATAGCCGGTTCATGAACTTACCGCGGTCCAACGGACGCCAACCCATCCGTTCTCGCGTGCCGGTGACACACTGATCCATCTGCCAATGGACCGGTGGAGACCATCCAAGGAGCCCATAGCCAGCTTTCTGGAAAGGGAGGTCAAGATGCCTCCAGCTCTCACTCGTCTACTAGATCCAAGGGACTGAAAAGGGGGAGAGGGCAGTCAACCCCGCGTCACATGGTGGCATCCTCTACTGCACGCAAAGGGAAGGGACGAGGCACTCCAACTCTTACCCCCAATGAGAGCCCCGGATTCGGCCCTCACATCCTATCTCAAGATAAATACCCCATGACCGACGAATACCTGACTATGTGTTAGGAGGTCTGGAACTGTACTCGGAAGTACGCACAAGACGCCTACCCCCTCACGCGCATGGGAGTTGTTGTTGAACTCTTTCGCGCAAAACAGCGAGAGAAAGAAAGGAAGGAGAGGGAAGACCGGGAAGAGGCAGAAGCGCAGAAGGACTATCACCTCGAAGGAGGAGAAGACCCTGACGATTACATTGACTGCGAAGCCCAGGATCGAGGTGACTGAGAGCTGTGGAAAGCTCGACCTTAAAGGGGAGATGATGTTATGGACTTACTTCGACCTACAGGACAAGTCTCACCACCTGGCCCCGGAGTTCATCTCCCCTCCCTTCGATCCATGCCCATTCCTATCTCTAAACACGCCTGTATGCACTGGGCCTTCTGCAAGAAGTCTGGATGCAAGTGGCACGCCTAGACTCCTTATTGTTCTGAAGTGTGGTACCTCTGTTCTGACGTTCTGTGAGACTTACAATGGTCTGATACTGATATGCTTACTGATCCAATGACTGATTGTTCCCATGTTATTGTTCCAAAGTCCAAAAACGCACTCTATGATATCATAGCTTACTGATGGCTTACTGATACTTAGGAAGAGCTGACAAGCCTGAGAAAGACTGCTTATTGATCATACTTGCTACTTACGAAACCCTAAGTGGTAGACTGTATTTAAACCCTACAGCAGTTGTAGAGTCGAGCCAAGCTCGACTTAATCAAACACTGGTCTTGCTGACTATCATCTCACCTATTGGAGTGATCCCTTTCATCGTCTAACCAACTCTCGCTCCCCTTGGATAACCTCCAAGGACCACCGAAGCTTAGTGATTGAGCTATATCAATCAGCACTCCAGAACAGGTGAGACGCTACTGCGAACTCTATCAAGAGTCGAACGTCAGCGATTCTTGACACGTGAGCTGTTGGAACTTCCCTGGGGGTTGGCCCTTGGGTTTAGTGTCAATGACATCTACATCCATGGCATCTGGGTCTCTGGGAGCTTTCTTTGGGATAGGGTGGTCCTTAAAGAATTGTTGGAACATGTTCTCCCGAACAGTGAGTCCGCCCCTTCCAAATCCTCCAGCTTCTTGCTTGATCCTTTTAGCTTTGACAACCTCTTTCCTAGCGGCCTCTTGCCACCCTTCGAGGTCGTCGTCTGCTGGACAGTTATCCTTTCTTAAAATCGCAGTGGCTAACCAGGATTTCAGCCCCATTCTGAACGCTCAAACTGTCCCCTGATGGTTTCTGTCCCACCCTAGTTCGGTGATGAGGGCATTGAAGGTGGAAATGTATTCGTGTAGGGGCATATCTCTCTTCATGCTCAATGCTGACAGTTTAAATTGAGCATCTTCAAGTAGGCTGTTGTCCTTCTAGGTGCTAATGAAGTCGTTTTTGAACCTTATCCAGTGTTGGTCATTGTCCGTGTTCATTCCTCCAGTTACTCTATCGTTGGCAGCGCGGATTTGGGCTTTGGTCCATTCTCGAACCCTATCCTCTCTGATATAGGTGATGGCCAAGGCTACTCAGCTCAGGGGTCGGGCCATTACTCTCTTGTGCGAATTGATCCAGGCCCAGACTGTAAAGTCATACATGAATGACTCTGCGTTTTTCCTGTTTCCATCGAAGATGTCTGGTGGGTGTCTATCCAATCCTCCTCCTCCTTGGGCTGCTTGTTGCATTGCAGTGGCCATTGGTTGGAGGGCTGGGGGACCACCTCCTCCTGGGGGACCACCACCTCCTCCTCCTCCACCACCTCTACTCCCATGTGTTGGGTCTGGTACTGGGATAGGGGTAAAGGTGGTTTGGATAGAGGATCCTTCCTGTAGGCTTTGGAAGGTGACGTCTGCAGTTCTTTCTTCGGTGGAAGTCATTGTGGCCATTATGAGTTGATCGATGGCTTCGTTCAACCTTCGTTGTGGGCTGATATCGATTGTTTTTAGTTGCCTAGTGATGGTCTCTACTTCTGGCAGCAGCTGTGTTTCGACGTGAAGACTGTATTCACTTCTGTCCACTCCGTGTCTTTGCAGTATTGGAGTTTTTTCTCTTGAAGACTCTGACCGTTTGTCAGTGTTCATGTCTTCTTCTGAAGAAGTATCTCTTTTTCTGGCTTTTTCGGTCTGGTAGGGTTCAGCTAATGTCCCCAAACCTTGTTTATTCGGGTTTTCGATGAGATCCCTTTTGGTCGTCCAAAATGTTCTTTCCTCCAGACTCCAGTAAGTGTAATACCACTGGTTGTTGATGTATTTCACTGGCACCCAAACTCCTCCTATTCCTAGGATGGTGTAGGATGATTGGGCGAAGTCCTATCTTATCGACCAAAGGGCAATTCCTCTGAGTTCTAGGGGTAGGTTGTCTGCTCCCCTGTTCTGGAAGTCTGCTGCTTCTTCGGGGTCCTCTGGGAAGCTTACGACTATTGAGTCTCGAAGCTCCTCCTTCTGTTTCCCCTGGAGTTTTTCTCGCAGAGCCTTTGTCTTGACTGGCTATTTAAAGCTCGACTTATGTCAAGAATCGCTGACGCTCGACTCTTGATAGAGTTCGCAGTAGCGTCTCACCTGTTCTGGAGTGCTGATTGATATAACTCAATCACTAAGCTTCGGGGTTCCTTGGAAGTTATCCAAGGAGAGCGAGAGTTGGTTAGATGATAAGAGGGGGTCACTCCAATAGGTGAGATGGTAGTCAGCAAGACCAATGTATGATTAAGTCGAGCTTGGCTCGACTCTACAACTGCCGAAAGGTTTAAATACAAGTCTACTACTTAGGGATTTGTAAGTAGTAAGTACGATCAATAAGCAATCTTCTCAGGCCTGTCAGCTCCTCCTAAGTATCAGTAAGCCATCAGTAAGCTATGATATCATAGAGTGCGTTTTTGGACTTTGGAACAATAGCATGGGAACAGTCAGTCATTGGATCAGTAAGCATCCAATCATTGGATCAGTAAGCATATCAGTATCAGGCCACAGTAAGTCCCACAGAACGTCAGAACAAAGGTACCACACATCAGAACAATAGTGAGCCTAGGCATGTCACTGGCATCCAGACTTCTTGCAGAAGGCCCAGTGCATACAGGCGTGTTTGGGAATGGGAATGGGTGTGGATCGAGTGGAGGGGGGATGAGTTCTGGGACCAGGAGGTGTGGCTTGCCCTGTAGATCGAGGTAAGTCCATAACAACAGTGAGCATATGGACCAGTTATGCAAATACACACGGTACCTGATCATGTTCGAGCGCATTTAGAGGCGATATGATGATGACCGTCCCTTTCTCTGTCGGATCTACCAACAGAGGCATTATAAAAGGCATAGTTTTTCCAGAACCAGTGCCAGCAATCGCAATACAGTCCAGACCTAAGAGAAGAGCCTCGCAAATATCAAGCTGCCATCCATAGAGCTCCAGTCTATCAAACACATTCTTGAAAGCCAACGAGATCTCAGAGCATGTTTCCTCAGAAGAATATCCTCGAGATATAATCGCCTTGGCACCAGTGTCTTGAAGAACACTAGAGTCGCGTTTGGGAATGGGATGCATGGTATACAAAGGGTATATACAGGCGTAGCAACTTGGATAACTATCTGACTAGCGCGTCTGACTCATGTGCTACCAAAAGAAAGCCCACGTGCCAACACCTTACCATATGCCTACACCCAGATGGGTCAAACTCACCAGACCGTATAGAGGAGACTCAGCACCGATTTTTCGACTTCCGATTCATTCTCCAACAACGGTCTGGAAACAAGACTAATCGTAAATTTATCCATGGTAAAATTCGCTTTCACACAAGCCTAAGATCACCCTAATCAGTGCAATATTTGCAGAGATATCAACTGATCTTTCTTTATGATCTCATAGAAAGATTACTTGATATCTCTGTCGATACTGCATTGATTACCATCATCTTATGCTCTTTTGAAAGCAAATTACACCACAGATGGATTGCCAATTTATACATGGCACAGTTTGACCCCCTGTGACCTACCGCTTATAAAATAATTGATTGTAAGCGGCATATTTCAAGGGGTCAAAATGGTCTGCGGATAAATTCGAAATCTATCCGTGGCATAATTAGCTTTCGAACAATCCTAAGATCATGGTAATCGGTGCAGTATTGACAGAGATATCACCAAATCTTTCTATAAGATCATAATCAAAGATTGGCTGATATCTCTGTCAATACTGCACCGATTGCTATGATCTTAGGCTCGTTCGGACCCAAATAACTCCGCAGATAGATTGTAAATTTATACGCGGCACATTTTGACCCCCTGTGACACATCGCTTATAAAAAATCACGATATAGGCGGCACATTTCAGGGGGTCAAAATGGCCCGTGGATAGATTTGCAATCTATCCGCGGGCTAATTCGCTTTCGAATGAGCCTAAGATCATAGTAATCGGTGCAGTATTGACAGAGATATCAACTAATCTTTCTATAAGATCATAATCAAAGATTGGCTGATATCTCTGTCAATACTGCACTGATCATGATGATGCTAGGCTTGTTCGAACCCGAATAACTCCGCGGATAGATTGTCAATTTATACGCGGCACATTTCGACCCCCTGTGACCCACTGCTTATAAAAAATCACAATATAAGCGGCACATTTCAGGGGGTCAAAATGGCCCGCGGATAGATTGCAATCTATCCGCGGCCTGATTCGCTTTCGAACGAGCCTAAGATCATAGCAATCGGTGCAGTATTGACAGAGATATCAAGTAATCTTTCTATAAGATCATAATCAAAGATTGGCTGATATCTCTGTCAATACTGCACCGATCATGATGAGGCTAGGCTCGTTCGAACCGAAATCACTCCGCAGATAGATTGTAAATTTATACGCGGCACATTTCGACCTCCTGTGACCCACCGCTTATACAAAATCACGATATAAGCGGTACATTTCAGGGGGTCAAAATGGCCCGCGGATAGATTTGCAATCTATCCGCGGCCTCATTCGCTTTCGAACAAGCCTAAGATCATAGCAATCAGTGCAGTATTGACAGAGATATCAAATAATCTTTCTATAAGATCATAATCAAAGATTGGCTGATATCTCTGTCAATACTACACTGATCATGATGATGCTAGGCTCGTTCGAACCGAAATAACTCCGCGGATAGATTGTAAATTTATACGCGGCACATTTCGACCCCCTGTGACCCACCGCTTATAAAAAATCACGATATAAGCGGCACATTTCAGGGGGTCAAAATGGCCCGCGGATAGATTGCAATCTATCCACGGCGTGATTTCGGTTCGAACAAGCCTAGCCTCATCATGATCGGTGCAGTATTGACAGAGATATCAGCCAATCTTTGATTATGATCTTATAGAAAGATTAGTTGATATCTCTGTCAATACTGCACTGATTGCTATGATCTTAGGCTCGTTCGAAAGCGAATCAGGCCGCGGATAGATTGCAATCTATCCGCGGGCCATTTTGACCCCCTGAAATGTGCCGCTTATATCCCACTTTTTTATAAGCGGTGGGTCACAGGGGGTCATAATTGGCCCTAGATAAATTCTCAATTTATCCGCAGCATTATTTCTGTCCAAACAAGTATAAGATCATCATAATCTATTCACAAATGACTGAGATATCAGCTAATCTTTCTATAAGATCAGTAACAAAGATCACCTTATATCTCTGTCATTTCTCATCTGATTACCATGATCTTAGGCTCATTTGAAAGGTAATCTTTTTTACTAATAATAGTTGTTGAATAAGCGGCCGATATCTCATTAATTTCTACCTTAACCTATCCCGTAACCCTGTGCCAATTATAATTATACCCTATTTAATTACGTCATCCGCACGTGACTTGTCACGTGACGAAGAGTCTAGAATATGTATTACGTCACAGGCACAAGGTCACGTGATGTTGGGCGCTAGATTCTCATGGAAGCTTCCAGAAGCTTCTAGAAGGTTCTAGAACATTCCACGCCACTGACGTCATTCCCCAGTTAAAACGCCAATGAACAATAACAACGCCACCATCAGTGGCGCATCAGTGGCGCAACCCCACCATCATTGAAATTACTCTCGGCAACCGCATCAACCGGAGACCCGGGCGCACAACGGCCCCGTTTTCGGAAGTTCAATCTGAGTTTCAAACCAAGGACTGATGAGTCTTAAGACAAAACTTGGTTGGTAGTTGACCCCCCAACTGCCAAGTTTCCTTGGTTCGTCCCCACTTCTCATCGCTCACTCACCCTCGCTTCGCTCGGGTTCGTTCGCTCCCACCCTAAACACTTTTACCCGGCTTTCTATCAAAGTATGTCCTCCACTTTCGTCCGCGCTCTCTCGCCCTCCTTCGCGGCCATCGCCACCGCTATCTACGATACCGCCGATGAGTCCGCCACACCTGACTCCACCGCTGCTGTTACGAATCGCAACGCCCGCCACGGCGCTATAATGGCCTGTACGTCGGTAGTAGAAGTCGTTGAGTTAATCCCTACTCCCTTTCGGAACGTGCTTGCTGATTCGCTTCACGCGCTCGTCGCGCTTGTGATTAAGCGCGTCAACTCCCGCTCCACCTTGAGCAAGTGGCGGGAGCATCTTGCTGCAGGCACGTTCCCTCCGCACCTTCGTGGCACCCCGCCCAAGGTTCAGCTCGTCACTGAAGTAGCTGAAACCGAAGTCGCCCGGACCTGTCGGTCCGCGCTGGAAGCCGCGTTCAAAGGCTTTCAGCAGGCCTCCCTTACGGCGTCAATCAGCGCCAAAAAGGATGAGGTGGCGGCTTTGGATGCGGAGCTTGCTCTCCCACGCATCTATGATGCGCTGCGCGGACTTGTGGCGGCTAATACCCCTGCGTTCTTCGCAAGCCACAAGCTTCCCACCCTCTCTGAGGACGCAGACAGACGCCAATCGGTGTCTGGTTGGGAGATCTCACCCACAGCCAAGCTCACCCAGTCTCACACGCTGGAGGACTGTGTGGTCTACGCGTCACGTGTAATCTCCATCACGGAGTCCGCTCAGGCTTTTAAAGCCTTGAAAATCACGAAGAAACGCAACCTCGCCGTCGCCGCTCGCACAGCGGCAGGCGATATGGACGTGGACGAACCCGCCACCCATGCTGCCTCGTCTACCACTGCTCTGGCCCCGGCCATCCAGTCGGCAGTCGACAAAGCCGTTGCTTCTGCCCTGAAGAAAACCGCTAAGTCCCCCAAGTCTGAAAAGGCGCGGAAGGGGGCAAACAAGTCCAAACAGGACGGCGGCAAGAAGAAGGTCGATGACCTCATGAAGGCGGCTAAGGTACGCCCCCTTTCTTCTATTCTTCCTTGGTCTAACCTCTCTCAAGGCCAAGTACGATCACGAGATCAACAAGCTACGCGAGGGACATCCACAGTACGTCCCTCTGCCTTACGGCCTTTTACGCTACAGAAACTCAATGCTGTACGAGGTCAGAAAAAGGCAAAAGAAGCGCGGCGATGGAAGGGGCAAAAAGGATGCGAAAGCTCCTCGTGGGAAAGCCCCTGTGGGAGCTCGTCCCCGAAAGGGAAAGGGAAAGCGCAAGAGCGCGCGCGAGTAGATACTGTGCGGAGTGTCGCTATGGCGACTTCGCGTGTATGCGCTATCCACTCCATGAGTGGGGCGTTAAATCACGATGTAAACGTTTCTGAGAATCGCAGTACTACATCCCGGCCCGGATCATTCATTTGTGAAGGCGACTTGTGGGTCTCAAACCCAAGTCTAATGCCGGACTTCTTATTAGAATTTCCCCTCCCTAAGGCCGTCAACTACATCATTGGTAGGATGTCATTTGAGATGATATCCAACCTTCGTTACCAACAGGATGTACATACCTCGCCAGGTGTTGACTTGCCCAACAAAATAGGTTATCAAATCTCGGTCGGAGCCAAATACATGTTCCACGAATCATGCAACGCGACACTAATGAGAGATGCATGGAATGACTTTGAGCGACGCCTGCGATGGCGACTCAAGTTTAAATTTGATCACCCCGGAGAAACTCCGTATGATCCAGACTATGACGTTCGGGCCACAACCATCAGGTTACCCCCGACGTTACCGCCTTATATCGAAATCGGACTCGCCAAAGGACGAGCCTTCGTCGAACAGACGATGCTCAAAGTCCCTGACGAAAAAACAATTCAGCAACCACATAGAACGCTTCAGCCTGAATTGAGTTCGATCCAGAGGTTCCTCATGGACCACAACTATGTGGTGACAGGAACCGACAAAAACTTAGGTCTCGCGGTGTCGAAGCGTGACTGGATCATCGAAAAATCACAACACATATTGAATGACGTCAATAACTATCGCATCCTCGCTCACGACGAGGCTATTAAAGTGTTGAATGAAAAATGCATCGAAATGGACTCCCTTGCAGTCCTTGCCAAACGGCACGTCGACGATGCAGAAGGCACAGTAGCAGATTTCTTGCGATCCAAGGTCACTTGGAGGGGAAAGGCACATCACATACCTAAATTTTACGGGATCCCAAAGATCCATAAGTTACCTGTAAAGATGAGGCCCATCATTCCTTGCCACACGGCAATTCAGAACCCCGCTGCTAAATACGTGTCCAAAAAACTCAAGCCGTTGATTCAACAGGCCGCCACCGTCATCCACGGAACCAAAGACCTGGCGCAAAAATTGAGTAGTCTAGTGATTGACACCTCCCGTAAATGGTATATTGTGACGGGCGATGTTGTTGCGTTTTACCCTAATATTCCTCTCCAGCATTGCTTAGAGATCGTGTATGACATGTACTACGAGTTTTATTGGAATATTCCGACGCATGACCATGAGGATAATATCCCTTTTCAGCAGCTTTTCAAGCGCTGTCTAGAAGTGGGCAACACTAGACTGATGACGCAGTTTCAAGGACATATCTACGAACAGTTGAACGGACTCGCAATGGGCGTGGCCGATTCGCCAGATTTGGCTAATCTCTATGGGTATTACTTCGAGAACAGAGCCAATGTACTTAAGCATCCAAACATACACTTTTACGGACGCTACATCGATGATTGCTTGGCTATCGTATACACTGAGACAGAACAACAAGCTATTACTTTACTGAGTACTTTAATATCGTTCGACAACTGCACCATCACCTGGGATTGCTCGGATCATTTCCAACCCTTCCTCGACATGACGTTGTATAAGGATGCGGACAACACCCTGCAACACATGCCATATCGCAAAAACGGCAATCACCAGGAGAGAATTCCATGGATATCCGCCCACCCCTACGACGTCAAACGTGGGACCTTTTTGGGCGAGATGTCAAGGCTGGCAACTCTGAGTAGTAAACTTGAACACTACTTAGGAGCAATGAGGGGCTTGGTCGCCCTTTATATTCGAAGAGGATATCCAGCTGACGAGGTACACAAATGGCTTTACGCCAACCTGAACAAGAGATGGTCTGATCGCTTGGCCGCGCGCGTGAATGCGGCAAGAGAGAGTGCGGACGTCTTAGTTCTAAAATCACAGTACAATCTCGCATGGAACTACTTCTCTGCAACCCAACTAGGGGACTGTATGATAAACTATTGGCGTGAATGGCTTGTCAAAGCCGACACGGGGAACTACTCTAGTGAGTTTCCAGAACCAGATTTCGACGTCATTGGAAGTACTGACTGGGTGCGCTTCGGCGCGTTCACGACGGAAACCCGTGACAAGTGGGACCTGCGTTCTACCAAATTGTTTAATTCTCGAGTACTTGTGAGTCGCAAACGCACTCGCAACTTTCTCGACTGCACTAATCTTTGGAAAAAGACAGTCCTAGAAAACCTTGAAGAGCAGGCGCTTTTCGACATTGGCGAAAGCCTTCACACTGCCGCGCGCGTTGCGGCTACCTTAAAGCGCCCTTTGTTCGACGACATCAATACCAGGGTCACTGGACCACCGCTGAAAAGGCGAGGGCGGTCCTGGAGGTTAGCACCTCCGATGATGAACCTGTGTCACTTGCTGAACGTTACTCTTCTGGCCGTGCCACTGACTCTTGGCGCTCCGGCGCCTCGGGAACGTGGGGACGCGGTTCTCGACTGTGAACCAAAAAACTCTCGCTCGCCCCATTTGGGGGTATGACAACTTGCAATAGGTGGAAAAGCTCCACGTAAGTCGACTCATCCAATGCCACACTGCCCATCAGGAACCCCGGGTACGCTGAAAAGCGTGCACCGGTTAGTAGGGATGGGGGGTGTCTTGGTAAGGTGAACTCGCAGTGGATGTCTCCGAAACCTTGCGTAGGTGGCTCTTCCCTCGCGGGGCCCTGAGAGGTGAGGTTTACACGTCAAGGGCTTTTGTCCATTCGACCAAAAAGGTTCTTCACTAGTTGAAGTGAACATTTTCTTGCGGTTAGTACTGCTACATTATGAGTCTTGAACGGACACTTACATCATACGGTTTGAGGTACCATAAACCCTAAATACCCTAACCCTAAGTACGCACTACCCACTCGCGCTTAGTCGCGCAAAGTCTTAACTGGTCATGTATACAGACCCTAAACTCTAAACCCTAAACACTTAAACCCTAAACTGGGTTTTATAAGGTTTGCGGCGCCACAAAGTCCTAAACTTACATAAGTGATCACGTGACCGTGTCTTTGGGACACTGAATGGTCACGTGACTAAGTCACGTAAGTGGACTGTGAGTCACATGATGGGCGCTAATTACGTCATCCGCACGTGACTTGTCACGTGACGAAGAGTCTAGAATATGTATTACGTCACAGGCACAAGGTCACGTGATGTTGGGCGCTAGATTCTCATGGAAGCTTCCAGAAGCTTCTAGAAGGTTCTAGAACATTCCACGCCACTGACGTCATTCCCCAGTTAAAACGCCAATGAACAATAACAACGCCACCATCAGTGGCGCATCAGTGGCGCAACCTCACCATCATTGAAATTACTCTCGGCAACCGCATCAACCGGAGACCCGGGCGCACAACGGCCCCGTTTTCGGAAGTTCAATCTGAGTTTCAAACCAAGGACTGATGAGTCTTAAGACAAAACTTGGTTGGTAGTTGACCCCCCAACTGCCAAGTTTCCTTGGTTCGTTCCTCCCTCTCATCACTCACTCACCCTCGCTTCGCTCGGGTTCGTTCGCTCCCACCCTAAACCCTAGCATGTCGAAGAAGTCTCCAAAGTCTCGGACCCAGTTGGCCACTAATGGCCCTTTGATGAGAGTGAGAGCTAGCGCGATTCTCTTGAAATAGGAGTTCATGCCTCCCACGTTGTTATTTAGGCGTATGTAGCCTTTCAGTTCTTCAATGAAGTTATCGGCCCTTTCGCGATTTCCATCAAATATTGCTGGGAGAGCCCCTATCATTTTGGGGTCTCCTGCTGCTTGTTCCACCGCAGGTGGTGGCAGGATAGGTGGGCCGGGATTCGGGGGTCCTCCTGGACCTCCTCCTCCTCCTGCTGGCGCTCTTCCCCCACCTGGTGGTCCTCCTGATATTGTAGTCCTCCTCATGGCTGTGTGGAGATGCGCCTGGATGGATCCACTTGATGAGGCGGGTGCCAGTGGTGGGGATGAGGAATGAGAGGGTGAAAGGGCTGTTGGCGTTGATTGGGTGATGGTTGAAGTTCCTGTTGCGGTGGCCATGGTATACGGCGGGGGTGCTATTGTGAGGGAGCTTATTTGTTCTGCGAGCGTGTCAATAGTTCCTGATCGTGGTCGATTTATGGTAGGCTCTCCTTCTGGCTATTCGTCTTGTTCTGATTCCTCGTCGCTCGTCGATCCTTCTGAGGATGATGGGCGGTTCCTTGTATAGTCATCAAATTTGAAATTTGGGGGGATCTCTCCTAGGTGGTAGTTGCGTTCGTTTACTTCAGGGAGGGCCTTTCCCCAGTGAGGGTACACTTCTCCTTCGAAGTGCCCTAGTGTCCACCACATTTGAGCCGTGTCGCGCCAATAAATGTATGATCCTTTTCCTTCTCCGTAGATTCCTGAAGGAAAATAAAGGTGTACTCCATAGGTTCTTCTTTGTGATGCTGGTCCTTCTTTCCAGAAGACGTGCGAGTTTGGCGGTGGATAGTCTTTGATCGGGTAGTCTTCTAGGAACGTTGCTTGTGCTGCGAACCCCGTTCGTACAGCTGTTTTGAATAAAGTCGAGTCTGATGTCACCGCGACTTCTGATGGACGTTCAACTTGCCCCTCTTCCGAGACTGAAAGGAGTAACTCGTCCGTGAGCCGAGTTATGAGAGCCGATCTTGAAGGAAACGAGAATACGATCCCAACTTGTAGTGGAAAGGGGAGAGAATGGAGTCAATCTCCTTTCGCGCCACAAGTAGCAGAGCGAGGGTTGCCCGCAAAGAGTGTGAGTCTTTGACAGGGAGCCCTGAGTGGAAACAACTGGTATAGCGACGAAAAGACTCGACTTGCGAGTCCTAGTGGTACATGGCACATATAAATAGGTACAGGGGAGGCTATGCCCATAAAGCCGGAACAGCGGTATATCAAACTATCACAGGTCGGCGGCGGTCGGCGCATCAGAATGGGTCACATCAGAACAAAGGTCCATCAGAAGCATATGTATCAAGCGGAATATCATAAGCCCGGTTGCAGAACTTACCCCGGTCCATGGCGTACAAGCTAGCCGTCCCGAGAGCCGGTGACAATGTATATAAACCTGTATCACTCACGGTTGGGCCTTAAGCCTGACTTAGAATCAATCTTGCGACTTTCTGGTCATTGGCATACAAAGTGAGAAGGCCACTGGACCAACTTCGACTCAAGAACTACTGGCAAGGACCTTCCGAGGAGGGAGATCACTTCATTGTCAACTTAGACCCTTGCACAGACCGCATTTACTCGCTTATCGACTTAGCCTTGCCCCGCAAGTGCTCGCTGAGTAGGGAGACCAGCCCCCATTCAACTAAAGACCTTCTAGTGCTGCTTAACGCGCACCCGGACCCCAAACTGCCAACGTCTGGCCCTTGCGCCCGCAGGAGTGTAACATTTATCCTCCTCTATTGTACACATCTCACAATTCAAGTGGTCAAACTTCTACAGATGTATCGTCAATTTATCTGTGGTAAAATTCACTTTCAAACAAGCCTAACATCACCCTAATCAGTGTAATATTGACAGAGATATCAGCTCATCTTTCTTTATCATCTCATAGAAAGATTACTTGATATCTCTGTCAATACTGCATCAATTACCATCAGCCTAGGCTCGTTCAAACTGAAATCACACCATGGATAAATTGTGAATTTATACATGGCACAATTTGACCCCCTGTGACCTACCACTTATAAAATACCTGATTTTAAGTGGCACATTTCAGGGGGTCAACCTTCTCCATGTATAAATCGTGAATTTATCCGCAGAATAATTTGCTTTCAAACAAGCCTAAGATCATGCTAATCAGTGCAGTATTGACAGAGATATCAGCTAATCTTTGTTTATGATCTCATAGAAAGATTGGCTGATATCTCTGTCAATACTGCACCGATCATGATGATGCTAGGCTCATTCAAACCGAAATCACGCCGCGGATAGATTGTTAATTTTTATGCGGGGTATTCTGACCCCCTGTGACCCACCGCTTATAAAATAATTGATTATAAGCGGCACATTTCAAGGGGCAAAACTGCTCCGCGGATAAATTAACAATCTATCCGCAGCGTAATTAGCTTTCGAACGAGCCTAAGATCATAGTAATCGGTGGAGTATTGACAGAGATATCAGCTAATCTTTGATTATGATCTCATAGAAAGATTAGCTGATATCTCTGTCAATACTGCACTGATAATGATGATGCTAGGCTCATTCGAACCCAAATAACTCCGCGGATAGATTGTCAATTTATACGCGGCACATTTCGACCCCCTGTGACCCACCGCTTATAAAACATCACGATATAAGCGGCACATTTCAGGGGGTCAAAATGGCCCGCGGATAGATTGCAATCTATCCGCGGCCTCATTCGCTTTCGAACGAGCCTAAGATAATAGCAATCAGTGCAGTATTGATAGAGATATCAACTAATCTTTCTATAAGATCATAATCAAAGATTGGCTGATATCTCTGTCAATACTACACTGATCATGATGATGCTAGGCTCGTTCGAACCGAAATCACTCCGCGGATAGATTGTAAATTTATACGCGGCACATTTTGACCCCCTGTGACCCACCACTTATAAAAAATCACGATATAAGCGGCATATTTCAAGGAGTCAAAATGGCCCGCGGATAGATTTGCAATCTATCCGCGGGCTGATTTGCTTTCGAACAAGCCTAAGATCATAGTAATCAGTGCAGTATTGACAGAGATATCAACTAATCTTTCTATAAGATCATAATCAAAGATTAGCTGATATCTCTGTCAATACTGCACCGATTACCATGATCTTAGGCTCGTTCGAACCCAAATAACTCCGCGGATAGATTGTCAATTTATACGCGGCACATTTCGACCCCCTGTGACCCACCACTTATAAAAAATCACGATATAAGCGGCACATTTAAGGGGGTCAAAATGGCCCGCGGATAGATTTGCAATCTATCCGCGGCCTGATTCGCTTTCGAACGAGCCTAAGATCATAGCAATCGGTGCAGTATTGACAGAGATATCAACTAATCTTTCTAAAAGGTCATAATCAAAGATTAGCTGATATCTCTGTCAATACTACACCGATCACTATGATCTTAGGCTCGTTCGAAAGCGAATCAGCCCGCGGATAGATTGCAAATCTATCCGCGGGCCATTTTGGCCCCCTGAAATGTGCCGCTTATATCCCACTTTTTTATAAGCGGTGGGTCACAGGGGGTCATAATTGGCCCCAGATAAATTCTCAATTTATCCGCAGCATTATTTCTGTCTAAACAAGTATAAGATCATCATAATCTATTCTCAAACAACTGAGATATCAGCTAATCTTTCTATAAGATCAGTAACAAAGATCACCTTATATCTCTGTCATTTCTCATCTGATTACTATGATCTTAGGCTCATTTGAAAGGTATTTTTTTTAATAATAATATTTGTTGAATAAGCGGCCGATATCTCATTAATTTCTACCTTAACCTATCCCGTAACCCTGTGCCAATTATAATTATACCCCATTTAATCGTGAATTTATCCATGGTAAAATTCGCTTTCACACAAGCCTAAGATCACCCTAATCGGTGCAATATTGACAGAGATATCAGCCAATCTTTGATTATGATCTTATAGAAAGATTAGTTGATATCTCTGTCAATACTGCACCGATTGCTATGATCTTAGGCTCGTTCGAAAGCGAATCAGGCCGCGGATAGATTGCAATCTATCCGCGGGCCATTTTGACCCCCTGAAATGTGCCGCTTATATCCCACTTTTTTATAAGCGGTGGGTCACAGGGGGTCATAATTGGCCCCAGATAAATTCTCAATTTATCTGCAGCATTATTTCTGTCCAAACAAGTATAAGATCATCATAATCTATTCACAAATGAGTGAGATATCAGCTAATCTTTCTATAAGATCAGTAACAAAGATCACCTTATATCTCTGTCATTTCTCATCTGATTACCATGATCTTAGGCTCATTTGAAAGGTAATGTTTTTTACTAATAATATTTGTTGAATAAGCGGCCGATATCTCATTAATTTCTACCTTAACCTATCCCGTAACCCTGTGCCAATTATAATTATACCCTATTTAATTGATATATGCCGCCCTAAAGTCATGTTCGAATGAGTCCCATAGCATGTCGCTACTCTGGGGTACTCCATGGACCTTGACTTGGTCCCTGAGCCAGCGTCTCTTGGCATTAGCCCATGCGTCTACGTTAGGTCCGATGATGTACAACAGGCACAAGGCCGTCTTTAAGTATGGGACCTAGAAGGTTCTGCTTTCTCCATTGAGGAGTTCGTATCCCAGGAATTTGTCCAGGAATAGGTCGGATTTGGCTCTATTGCCGTCGAAGATTGGGGGTGGGAGGCCAATAAGTCCTCCCTTGCTTTGCCCGTTACTTTGGGCTGACTGTGCTGGTGCGACCATCATGGCCACGATCGTGTCCATCGGCACTGGTCCTGCTGAAGGGGCTGCCGATATTTGTGCCGGTTCTGGTGCAGTGATAACGTGCTGCCCCGTCTGGTGGTTGGGATCCGCTACATCCTACCACCCTAGTCCTAGGTCGTTGGTAATGTTGACCATGTTGGCTCCTCTGGTATGCCAAGTACTGTCGTTTTCATCTTCTAGTAGGATAAACCACACGTGTCCGGTGTGGATCCTTTGTTGTTCATCGGTGTGTGTATAGTTGTAAAGTTCAACGGGGTACCACTTGCTTTCGTGCTTGACCCAGTGTCCAAGTTGAGCGATGTCTCTGATCCAGAGAGCTTCCCCTTGTACACTGCGGGGTAGGTCGTCTTGTTTTCTCTTGGGTGCAGGTACGTAAGTGTTGAGATTCGGTGCAAGTGAAAGCGGTAGAGCTGCCAGCGTGTCGGATGTGAAAGCCTGACTTATGTTACGCCCTGTGGTGCGTAAAGGCCAGACGTTGGCGGTTTGGTGTTCGGGTGCTTAAGCACGCTCTACGTTCGGGGGCTGGTCTCCCTACTCAGTGGTTCTGGCTTGGATAGCGGTCCAAGACTTGGTTCGAGAGCCTGACGCACACTGGTGCTGCTCTATCTGACAATGCAAGTAAATGCGGTGTGTCCACGGTCTAATTCGACTACTAGCCAGTGCTCCATCTAGTATCCCACACAGCCGGGGGTCAGTGTCACGGTCAGTCGTTCGTCGTACCTGCGCAGAGGTAATAGGTCTTCAAGTAGTCTGAAGAGATCGGGTTCACGCTAAGTCGCAACACGGACTTAGGTACAGAGAGAAGAGGGTTCAACTGGGTATTATCTCTGAAGACTACTGCTTGTTGATACAGGTTCAACTAAGTCAGGCTTAAGGCCTAACTGTCTATCATAGGGGTCTTTTATAGTAACAAGGCGTGGTCCGTGCGCGCAGTAGGGGAACTACAAGATGAGTCTGGGGGACACTGGAATCGAGTCTGAGAAGTGAAACGAGGTGTCAAGTACATCAATCGTAAGTTTTAAGCGAAGGGGTGATAGCTATGAAACGAGGTACTTGAGTATCAATCGTGCTGCGCAATACATGAGTCAATCGGTATGAGTCACGAGTCTAGTCTGTCGCCAGGTCGTCGGTTATGTGAGAACGAGAGAAAAGGAGAAAAACGGGGTCCATTCCAGTGGATTGTAACAATTACTGTACAAGTACGATGACTGAGCCAGTTTGTAAAGCGATTACAAAGCCGAACCTGTATATAAGCCCAGTGGGCAGAGTAGTACGAGCCTTAAGTTCAACTTAATCATCTTCTACTCGCATATTCCTGTCTAGCAAGCACCTCAAGAGAGTGGCCCTATTTCCTATCGCTATCCTCTTACGTTGCGTTCAGGGTAACATCTGAGCAGAGCCGAAGCTTAGTGCTTGTGCTATAACAAGCAACACTCACGTGCTTGAAAGCATCGCCATAACTAAGTCGTAACAAAGTGACTTAGGTGACCAGAGTTTATATCAGGGGTACGCAAACCTTGACAGAGGGACACTAAAACACTTGATTTATATATCTATGCAACTATACACTTCTAAACTACACACTGGTAGCTCAGGAGCGGGGTTCGATATAAACGTGTTCTCCATCAGGGTACACACGATTGAGGAGAGCTGGGGGGTCTACTGGGAGTCTTCGGGAAAAGGTGTAGCGGGTTAGTGTAGGGAAGAGGTGGAAGAGATTGATGATGTGGTTAGTGATTCGCTCAATCTCGATGTTCCTGTCTTCGTCAAAGTGGATGCGCCTGTAGGTATAGTGCAGGCGACCATCTAGAAAGTCTTGGACGGTGATGAGGGCAAGGGTGTCGTGGTATGCGGCTAGGAAAGGGGGTGGAAGATCCTTGAATTTCTTGGTGAGGGATTCAGCAAAGGAGTAGACGAGGTGGCCAAAGGGGAAGACGTGGTCTGGGGGGTAGACACCAAGGTTGGAGCAGATAATCAGGGGTTTGAGGGACCACTGTCTGGCAAGATCGTGGTCGGTGACTCCTACCTTGGAGATGTGGTGGATGTGGGACCAGAAGGGGGTGACGAAGGTAGCAGGTGGGTATAAGCAGAGGTAATCGGCGGATGGGATATGTTCGAGGAGGTCGATGCTGGCGGTTAGCTCAGTAGTGCACCAGGTGTGATGTCCGTCGGGGCTGGTGATCACCGAGAACTGGTGAGGGTGTTTATGGGCTCTGATGCCGTTGCAGATGCAGGGAGGGGGTTGGAAGAAGCATTGGTCATCGTAGTTCGGGGGTTCTTCCGATTCCCGGTTCGGGTCAAGGTTCTCAGGGTCAGGGCGAGGAGGAGGGAGAGGAAGGTCCTGAAGCACAGGACAAGTCAGAGAGAAAGGAGGAGGAGGAAGAGCAGCAGTGCTGCCATCTAGGTACTGGAGTTAGTGATCAATGCGGGTAACCCTTGGGTATTTTTACTCATACCCGTACCCTTACCTGTAAAAACCCGTACCCATGGCCACGGGTCACGGGTTTTTCAGGGGTATGGGTTTATAGGGTACGGGTCTGCAGGTATGGGTAAAGTGCATGGGTAAACCCCACAGGTTACGGGTAAGGGTATGGGTAAGGGTATCTAACACGTACCCATACCCATACCCGTGATACCCTTACCCGCAGACCCCACGGGTTACCCGTACCCGTGGGGATCACTAACTGGAGTTCTGGGGAAGGGGTGCAGACAGGTTCAGCTCCGGCTCTTGGGACGAGCTGGGCAAGTTCTGCGAGGTCAGCTGGGTCAGTGGCAATTAGGAGCGGAATGTGGGGGAAGGTGAAGTTGTAAGACACTTAATGCGACTGGTATGGTCAGGAGGGGTGTTAGAGACTGTCCAGGTATGGCGAACTTACTGCTGGGTCGACAGTAATTCACTAGGAGGGTTCTGGATGGACAGGGGGATGTGGGTTGACGATACAGGTCAAGTGTCAGGACACAGGGGATTTCAGAGGGTACAGGAGAGGGCTTGGGCACTGAGCCGCTTAGTGCAAGGCAGTAAGGGGAAGAGACGATGGGAGTGTCACAAATGGACAGTCTGAGGACTGTCTGCTCATATTGGGAGTCCTTATATACACAGGGATGGTACTCTAGTAAGTGTTATTACCCTAGGGGCTATTCTTGGTCTGTCTTGTTGTTCCAATGGCATAATGCCATCTGTTCTTGGTCTGGATCGTCCAACAGGTTGGGGAGGAGTTATTCTGGGTCTTGGGGTTGTGGCGCACTTCCTTGGGGGTTGTGGCCACTTCGCTTCTCAAGGTATTTTAGGATTGATGCAGATCTGTGGCCAGATCTGTACCTCTGGCGATCCCCTATTCCGATCTCAGAGATATCTAGATCGTCTAGGGTCCTAGATGTGATCTGGGGATTCCCTTGGGAATTTCCCAAGGGGTTCTCTTTGGATCTATTTGTGTGTGGCTTTGCTGGCACTTTGGCGGTCTGGGGGGCGTTGTGGGAGCCTTGGGGTTGTCCCCCTTTGCTGGGTCGTCCCATTTCATTGCAGGGAGGTCTCTGGACATTGTCCTGTCCGTCTCCTTTGATTCCTGTGGTTCCGGAGGTCACTGTTCGTGACACTGGAAAATTCACCCAGTCTTCCACAATGCCCTTCTAAAACCCTACCAAGAGACCACTGCCCATGGCTCCAACTTCACCCGACCTCCCCCAGAAATCATCGACGATGAAGAAGGACACTATGAGGTCGAAGGGATCCTGAAGTCACGTGCTACCCCTAACCGCAAAGGGATACGATACCTAGTCAAATGGAAAGGCTACCCCACATCAGAGAACTCATGGGTCACCGCAGGAGACATGAAGAATGCCCCAGACCTCACTTCCACTTTCCACACCCGCTATCCAAAGATGCCAAAACCAGGAATTAAAATCTTGAGTCTGCAGGTGCAGACGAGTCTTAAAGAGGGGATCCTGTCACGAACAGTGACCTCCGGAACCACAGGAATCAAAGGGAACGGACAGGACAATGTCCAGAGACCTCCCTGCAATGAAATGGGACGACCCAGCAAAGAGAGACAACCCCAATGCTCTCACAACCCCCCCCAGACCCCCAAAGTGCCAGCAAGGCCATACACAAATAGATCCAAAGAGAACCCCTTGGGAAATCCCCAAGGGAATCCCCAGATCACATCTAGGACCCTAGACAATCTAGATATCTCTAAGATCGGAACAGGGGATCGCCAGAGGTACAGATCTAGCCACAGATCTGCATCAATCCTAAAATACCTTGAGAAGCGAAGTGGCCACAACCCCCAAGGAAGCGCGCCACAACCCCAAGCACCCAGAATAACTCCTCCCCAACCTGTTGGACGATCCAGACCAAGAACAGATGGCATTATGCCATTGGAACAACAAGACAGACCAAGAATAGCCCCTAGGGTAATAATGCTTACTAGAGTACCATCCCTGTGTATATAAGGACTCCCAATATGAGCAGACGGTCCTCAGACTGTCCATTTGTGACACTCCCATTGTCTCCTCCCCTTTGTTACGCCCTGCGGTGCGTAAAGGCCAGACGTTGGCGGTTCGGTGTTCGGGTGCTTAGGCGCGCTCTACGTTCGGGGGCTGGTCTCCCTACTCAGCGATTCGGACTTGGATAGCGGTCCAAGATTTGGTTCGAGAGCCTGATGCACACTAGTGCTGCTCTATCTGACAATGCAAGTAAATGCGGTGTGTCCACGGTCTAATTCGACTACTAGCGGGTGCTCCGTCTAGTATCCCACACAGCCGGGGGTCGGTGTCACGGTCAGTCGTTTGTCGTACCTTTGCCTAGGTAATAGATCTTTAGGTAGTCTGAAGGGATCGAGTTCACGCTAAGTCGCAACGTGACTTAGGTACAGAGAGAGAGGAGGTTCAACTGGGTATTATCCCTGAAGACTACTGCTTTGTTGATACAGGTTCAACTAAGTCAGGCTTAAGGCCTAACAGTCTACCGTAGGGGTCTTTTATAGTAACGAGGCGTGGTCCGTGCGCGAAGTAGGGAACTACGAAGCGAGTCTGAGGAACACTAACGAACGAGTCTACAGGGTGAAACGAGGTGTTAGATACATCAATCGTAAGTTTTAAGCGAAGGGATGATAGTTATGAAACGAGGTACTTGAGTATCAATCGTGCTGCGCAATATATGAGTCAATCGGTACGAGTCATGAGTCTGGTCTGTCACGGGGTCAGGGAGTCATGTGATAGTGAGAAAAAGAAAAGCGGGGTCCGTTCCAGCAGATCGTAACATCACGCCCTCCCTAGGGCAACTCATTCCCACATGAGTTCGTCGGGGTCGCTCTCATAGTCCTGTAGCGACGAGCGGGTAAGTGGGGACACATCTTCGTCCCATCGTTTGAGAAACTTGGAAGGCCATGCACGGGCCAGGCAAGCGAGGCGGGCAGCAGCGGGGGCGGCGCATTGAAGGCCGTGATATTGGTGCCAAATTGGCACGTTGCATTGCTTCTCTTCGCAGCGGACATGCGGGGCGATGCAGGTGAGCGATTCGTGCTGCGTGCTGGCGCAGAAGTAACAGTGCCCATAGTCGGGGCATTCGATGGGAGAGTGGTCAGGGGCTGTCTGGAAACACTCGTAGCAGAAGATGGGCTTCTCGAGGCGTGGGTGTCTATATGGGGAGTAGCGTTTGTCGGGAGGTGTCTGAGCTGGGCGGCGTCGGAGGCGATTGGCGGGTCCTTGGCCCGCGCGGATGGAGAAGGGGTAAGCTTTGTACGGCTCTTCGGATGCGGGAGGTTCTGCGAACATTTGTTCGATCAGGCGTGTGGCGGCTTTGGCGTGGATAAGGGAGCGGGTCGTTGTCATCAGCGTGTCGTCGTTGCGCTGCTGTTGTTCGGTTAGTTCTTTTATGCGAGCGGCCAGCATCCCCTGACGATTTTTCTGTGCCCGGTAACGGACGACTTCCGCAATAAGCCCGGGATCCGCCATGTGGTGGACGTAGCGGTCGACGATCTCTGCCATTGTGAATTCCAGGTTGAAGGCTGCTAAGTGGTTGTCTCGGATTTCTTTGTTATCGGTGAGGTTGGGGCGGGTATCGGCGCGTCGCGCTCACAGTGGCTGTCTGTAGGTTGGGTGTCCTTTGCCAAAGGTCCCTTCCAGGGTGGTGTCTTCTCCATCGAAGACGTACCGGATGTATCCTGCCCTGACGTCGCCCAACTCTCCTGGTGCCGGGATCCACATTACGTAATGTTCCGGGTTTGCCACCTCGTACCGCATCCATCCGGTGCCTGGGTGGTCTGGGTCGTTTTCTTTTTCGGAGTCGCCCAACTCCGTGTCCACCCCTTCGGCTTCCTCGCGTGCCGCTACTTGGGTGTCTCGCCCCTTACCTTTCGTTTCGGGGGCGGCTGCTGGTGTCCGACCTTCGTCCTCATTGTCGGTCGAGACGTGTTCTGCCTGTTCCACAGGGACGGGCGAGTTCGGGATGGTATCCCCTTGAGGCAAGGGAGCGGGCACAACTTCGTCTAACGCTGTGCGAGCTAGATGGACGTACTGTTCGAGGAGGTTGTCATATCTCCTGGCTACTTCGTATGATGACATGACGTCTAGAATGGTGGTTGGCGGGGTTGGTAGTGCTGCGAGTTTTCCGGCGACGAATGCTGCTTTGCTGTACCCGGCTCTTCGGAAGTCTGCTGGAAACTCCCCATGTTGGGTGTGGTACTCACCCAACTTTCGGCTGTCTTCCCAGAGTTTCTGCAGTCTCTCCGGCTCGTCTCTACGGCTAGTTGCACGCCAAGAGAGAGGGTGACTATTAAGATGGTCAGCGCCAGGACGTAGAGAAGGATCTGAAGATCCTTGTCGCGGGGGCACAGGGAGCGGTTCTGGCGAGGGGGTCGGCGGCGCTCCACTCGTTGTGGCAACTGAAACCTCAGTCGTGGCGGGAGCGACTGTCCCTCCAACGGGGACGAGCGCCAAGTGTCCGCCGTGTTGGGTCTGGAAGACAATGGTGGTTGCGGGAAGGAGGTCGTTTGACGTGGTGGAGCGCGGCGGGGGTAAGCTGGTGGTGGCTGTTTGGGTGGCATCTTGTTTTGGGACATGGGTCGATAATGGTTTCTGAGTGAGGGTTTGTTGGAGTGGGAGAGGGTGGCGGAGCGGATGGTTGCCGTTTGTCCTTTCCTCGGGGTTCTTATACTCCTTCGAGGCGGGCGTTTCATCTGTTGTGTTTCATATGTATCAATGAGTTCTGATGCGTTCATGTCGGATCTGTCAATCCATTGATCGTGCGCTGGGGCGTATCCCTTCCATCTTACGAGATACTGCAATTTTCTTCCTCGGCCATGATGTCGCTTTCTGAGGATCTGTTCTACTTCCCATTCTTCTTTGCCTTCTATCTCGTCCGGTGGTGGTTCGATAAAATTGCGTCCGTGCTCTTCGGTCTCCGTGAAGGGCGTAAGGAGTGACGCGTGAAACACGTCGTGGATTTGCCATGTTTCAGGAAGACGGAGTTTATATGCCACCGGGGATATCTTGGCGACTACCTCGAAAGGTCCGTATCGCCTTGGGGAAAGTTTGGGGGAGTCATAAGGTCTCTTGATGTTCGTCCCTTCTAGCCAGACTTTTTCTCTTTCTTTGTACCCTTTGAACTTGGTTGCTTTGATCAGCCCTTCTTGCGCTTTGCTCATGGCCTCTAGGGCCTGTCTGCGGGCTGAGCGAACGTGGTCTATTCGTTTGTCGAGTGTGGGTATGTTCGTTTCTCTCCTTGGTTGGTGTGCGGTCGGGGTGTATCCTAATATTAAATTGTAGGGGGTCTTCTTCGTCGTTGCGTGTGGCCACGAGTTTTTTGTGTACTGTGCGATCGGCAACCATTTTGCCCACTCGCTTTGGTTGTTGCCGCAGAATGCTCGTAGGTATTGTTCCAGGCTCTGGTTGGTGCGTTCGCTTTGTCCGTCTGTCTGTGGGTGGTATGCTGACAAGATGTTTTGTTTAATTCCGAGTGTCTTGCATAGTTCCGTAGTGAAGTTGGCAGCGAATCTGGGATCTCTGTCGGAGATGATCTTGTGGGGAATGCCATAGTGTGGGAATACTTGTCTTGCGTATAATTCTGCTACTCCAGGGGCGTCGATGGACTCGTTGCAGGGTAGGAATATAACTGCTTTGGAACAGTCGTGGTCGGTAATCGTCAGTATTAAATCGTATCCGTCAGAGGTCGGCAGTTTGACTATGAAGTCGACTGCAATCGTTTGGAACGGGAGGGTGTTTGGCTCGGCGGTAATCGGGAAGAGGGCAGGTTTGCTTGGATGAGTGTTTACCTTAGTCATTTGACATGTTGCGCACCCTTTGACGTAGTTCGTTACGAATTCTTTCATACCTGGCCACCAGTAGTATTTGGCCGTCATAAGTAACGTTTTGGTGATTCCGGGGTGCCCTGCTGTTGAAGTGTCGTGAAGAAGGGAAATTACCCCCCTCTTTACGTCGTTGTTTCCCACAACAACAAGTGCACCATTTTGGTCCATAGTCGTCCGTTCTTGGTAAGTGAATGGTTGAGTCGCCACCATTTGATGGTGGCTTGTTGTGTCTCCTGATCTCGTATGATCTTGTCGTCCAAGTACTTGGCGGATAGTTCTGATCCGTTGGGTAGCGTTGCGGCTCTTGCTTTAAGAATGGGGATGCTGTAGTCCACCAATTCCATGTCATTTGACTCGTAGCCGGAGTCGCTGTCTTTGATAGCGTTTCTTTGTCTGGTTGTGTCGTAGTTTCGTGTCAGGGTGTCTGGAGGTACGAACAAGTGATTAGGTAGTGCGATAAGCAACGGGTAGTCGTCTGTGTCTGGTGCGAAGTCAGGTCGTCTTGATAGGGCGTCAGCGCGATTGGTGGCTCCGGGTTTATATACTAGTTGGATGTTGAAGTCTGTGAGTTCAGTGATGTATCCATTGACTCGTGGGCCCAGCTTGTGTGGTTCGCGATAGTATTGCAGGTTGGCATGGTCGGTGATGACTAGTACTGGTTCGATCGTATTTCTTAGTAGGTGTCGCCAGGTTCGTAGGCCCCTTATGACCGCGAGTAGTTCTCGGTCGTAAATTGGGTAGTTCTGTTCTGTTTTGGTGAACGTCTGGGAATGAAATCCAATGGGTCGGAGCAAGGGGTTTCCTCGTTTGTTCGTTTGTTCTTTGTCGGCCTGGTACAGGATGGCTCCGGTTGCGAATTGGGACGCGTCTACGTATAGGATGAACTGTTGGTCTGGGTCCGGTGGTATCAGGACCGGCTCGGATGTGACTAGTCCGATTAGCTTTCTTACGGCCGTTTCACAGGCGGTGTCCCATGCGAATTCTTTTCCTTTTTGTAGTAGGTCCGTGAGCGGTTTGGCGATCCAGGCGAAGTTGGGAATCCATGGTCTGTGATATCCGAGGAGTCCGAGGGTACTTCTCACTTCTTTGACGGTTTTGAGAGTGGTCGGCCATTCTTTAATGCCGGCGATCTTTGCAGGGTCGATCATTAGTTCTCCGCCTTCCACTCTGATTCCTAGATAGTCGATGGCCGTTTGGAAGAACTCGCATTTTGCCGGTTTCAGGAATAGATTGTGTTGTTCCAGAATCTCGAAGAAGTCGTGACAGATTTTGGTGTGAAGTTCTCGTTCTCTGGTCCCGGTCATGACAATGCAGTCGTCCATGTAGTGTCGGAATTTCCCAGGGTATTTCGCATAGAGGGGTCGTAGCACTTCGTTCCCCATGCGGGTGAAAGTGCCCGGCGCGTTACACAACCCGAAAGGCATTACCACCCACTCGAATAGTCCCTTGTTGGTCTTGAACCCAGTTTTATATTCGTCTCCTTCGGCGATCCGGATGTTATTGTACCCAGCTCTGATGTCGAACTTACTAAACAGTGTTTTGCCTCTGAGTTCTTCCAAAATTGACTGTATGCGGGGGAGTGGTGTGACGTCCATAATGGTGTATTCGTTTAACCTTCGGTAGTCGTGTACGATTCGGAGCGTTCCGTCTTTCTTCTTGACTGTGAAGGTTGGGGAGCCATAGGGAGATGCCGATGTCGTGATGTAGCGTTTGTCTAAGTTGTCTGAAAGATACTCGTCCAACACCTTTTGTTCGTCTTTTGATAGCGGGTAGACCTTGCTGTTGATTACGTCGGGTGCGTCCGGTTTCAGTTCGATCTTGTGGTCCCATTTGCGGCGTGGCGGTAGTTGACGGGCTTCTTGTTCCAAGAATACTTTCCAATGTCGCTTGAAAACCGCAGGGATTGTTTGTTCCGTATTGACCTTTCCGGCATCATAAGCCTTTTCCGCCATTTGCTGGGCGATGGTAGCTTTGTTGACTTCGATTGGTTCCGTTTTGATCGTTTTGATGGCGACGTATAGTTCGTCGCCATCTTCAAGTTGGCGAGCCGCCATTCTTGTTGCTTCGATCAGATGTTCTTTTCTAGTTAGGTTACCTTTGAGTAAGGTTTCCATTCGTGTCTCTGGGCCTTTTACGATCCCCGTCGCCCAGTCGATTTCGGGGTTGAATGTTCGTAACCAGGGGTATCCGAAAATGAATCGGTCTTTCCCTAGGTTAGTGACGAAAAATCTTTCTCGTCCGGTTTGTTGTCCTCTGGTCACCAGGAGGTCGCAGTAGTGCGTGATATCTCCTGCCTGGTTCGATGTCCCGTCTATATTAATGATGGGACGTACCTGTTCCAATTTCTTGGTTCCGAGGCGTAACCTGGCCACGGTTTTGTAGTCCACGAAATTTTCTGTTGCGCCGCTGTCGATGAGCGCGGTTTCTTCGGCCTTTCCTCGATACGTGTACAGTGAAAACGGCAATTTAATCGAGTTTTGCTTGTTTATGTACATCGTCCGTATCTTTAGAGCCCTAACTACGGCCGCTAGTTTTGGGCTTGGTAAAAATCCTGCAGCGCATTGATCGCGCGGATTTTTACTTCTTCGGGTTCGTTTGGTAGCATTTTGAGGACGCCTTCTAATCCTCCAATCTGTTTCAAGGCTTCGTCATTACTGATGGTCATTTTTGGTTCGGCGACCTCTGCGGTACGGGCGCGGCTCGGTTGTCCTTGGTACGGTTTCTTCGGTTTCTGGGGGCAATCGCGGCTGATGTGCCCCTGCGCTTTGCAAACGAAGCATGCGCCTTTTTGGTAGAGGTCCTGCCTTTCTGGGCTCCACTGCCCTGGCCCGAACCTTCTGCCGGTGTTCCCTGCGTCCACATCCATAGGGACGACTTGACTGGTTGTCTGTGGGGCTCTCCCCTGGTTGGGTTTTGGCCCGTATGCTGGTCGTTGTGTCGGTTGGTAATTTCGTAGCCCTAGGTATTGGGCTAGTTGTTGTACGGGGAATGGTTTCTTCGCAGTGACGTTTCTTAGTTCCTTGTACACTGTTTGTCGTTCTCTGGCTTTCTTCTTCCACGCATTCATGGTGGTTGGTGCTGGTACGTTGTGCATGATGATCTCTTGGAGGAGCTTTGGTGGGAGTCCTTCCCTAAACTTGACGATTGCTCCGAGGTCGTCCTCTCTGTAGCCAGACTCTTCTCGGAGTCGGTCGAAAGTGGCGATGTAGGAGTCGATGTCTCCTCCGATCATCTTCAATTCTTGGAATTTCTGCAGGGCGTTCAACTTGGCATCTGAGTCGATGTACGCCGCCCTGAAGTCGTGTTCGAATGAGTCCCATAGCATATCGCTGCTCTGGGGTACTCCGTGGACCTTGACTTGGTCCCTGAGCCAGCGCCTCTTGGTGTTTGCCCATGCGTCTACGTTTGGTCCGACGATGTAAGATAGGCACAAGGCCGTCTTTAGGTATGGGACCTGGAAGGTTCTGCTTTCTCCATTGAGGAGCTCGTATCCCAGGAACTTGTCCAGGAATAGGTCGGATTTGGCTCTATTGCCGTCGAAGATCGGGGGGGGAGGCCAATAAGTCCTCCTTTGCTTTGCCCGTTACTTTGGTTTGACTGTGCTGGTGCAACCATCGTGGCTGCGATCGTGTCCATCGGCACCGGTCCCGCTGATGGGGCTGCCGATATCTGTGCCGGTTCTGGTGCAGTGATAACATGCTGCCCTGTCTGGTGGTTGGGATCCGCTACATCCCACCATCCTAGTCCTAGGTCGTTTGTAATATTGACCATGTTGGCTCCTCTGGTATGCCAAGTTCCGTCATTGTCGTCTTCTAATAGGATGAACCACACGTGTCCTGTGTGGATCCTCTGCTGTTCATCGGTGTGTGTGTAGTTGTAAAATTCAACGGGGTACCACTTGCTGTCGTGTTTGACCCAGTATCCAAGTTGAGCGACGTCTTTGATCCAAAGAGCTTCCCCTTGTACGTTACGGGGTAGGTCGTCTCGTTTCCTCTTGGGTGCGGGTACGTAGGTGTTGAGGTTTGGTGCAAGTGAAAGCGGTAGAGCTGCCAGCGTGTCGGAGGTGAAAGCCTGACTTATGTTACGCCCTGCGGTGCGTAAAGGCCAGACGTTGGCGGTTCGGTGTTCGGGTGCTTAGGCGCGCTCTACGTTCGGGGGCTGGTCTCCCTACTCAGCGATTCGGACTTGGATAGCGGTCCAAGATTTGGTTCGAGAGCCTGATGCACACTAGTGCTGCTCTATCTGACAATGCAAGTAAATGCGGTGTGTCCACGGTCTAATTCGACTACTAGCGGGTGCTCCGTCTAGTATCCCACACAGCCGGGGGTCGGTGTCACGGTCAGTCGTTTGTCGTACCTTTGCCTAGGTAATAGATCTTTAGGTAGTCTGAAGGGATCGAGTTCACGCTAAGTCGCAACGTGACTTAGGTACAGAGAGAGAGGAGGTTCAACTGGGTATTATCCCTGAAGACTACTGCTTTGTTGATACAGGTTCAACTAAGTCAGGCTTAAGGCCTAACAGTCTACCGTAGGGGTCTTTTATAGTAACGAGGCGTGGTCCGTGCGCGAAGTAGGGAACTACGAAGCGAGTCTGAGGAACACTAACGAACGAGTCTACAGGGTGAAACGAGGTGTTAGGTACATCAATCGTAAGTTTTAAGCGAAGGGATGATAGTTATGAAACGAGGTACTTGAGTATCAATCGTGCTGCGCAATATATGAGTCAATCGGTACGAGTCATGAGTCTGGTCTGTCACGGGGTCAGGGAGTCATGTGATAGTGAGAAAAAGAAAAGCAGGGTCCGTTCCAGCGGATCGTAACACCCTTACTGCCTTGCACTAAGCGGCTCAGTGCCCAAGCCCTCTCCTGTACCCTCTGAAACCCCCTGTGTCCCAACACTCGACCCGTATCGTCAACCCACGTCCCCTGTCCATCCAGAACCCTCCTAGCGAATTACTGTCGACCTAGCAGTAAGTTTGCTACAATATGAGAGATTAGCAAGCAACCCTTGCTGAAAACACATTCTACTGCAACAGATGAAGCTGTAATATTTAGTTAGCTTTGCTCTATAACATTGGTATGATGCGTACCTGGGATTGTTAGGTAGTCTCACGCCATCCACCATAAACGCGGATAAGTGCCTCGGTTTTCAACCCACCACTGCAGAGGGTCAGTGACAGTCTTGACTCGCTTGGTCGAAAGGTACTGGTCCAGCTCGGTCACAAACTCATCTTTATCAGAGGTTGAGTCTGTACTTTCGTTTGTTGAGAGATCACTATTGAGGGGGTTTGACGCCTAGCACAAGACGTGTAAGTATAATACAAGAGATAGAGCCCAAATTAATCTCGCCTTTTTCTTTGATGCCTGCCCCAAAGTGTCACCGCTACGGTTTCATCAGCTCACTCAGTAGCAATGGGAGGATAAGATAACAATGAAGACGATCGTGAAGGCGATGATGACAATCGCTAGTCCGAACATATACCCGTCCGTATTCCGGGAGAGACTTGAAGAAGAGTACGACCCCTACTTAGAGCAAAGGCGGTCAAGGGAGATCCAAGATTGCTTTCACTCTGAGTGGAAAGACGAGGGTCAACTGCAAAGACGGCTTGTCTTTGACAGCGAGCCCTGAGCGGGGGAACAACGATGTATATCGACGAAAGACTCGACTTGCGAGTCCTAGTGGTACATGGCACGTATAAATAGGTAGAGGGGAGGCTATGCCCATAAAGCCGGGATAACGGTACATCAAACTATCACAGTCGGCGGCGGTCGGCGCATCAACCCATCACATCAGAACAGAAGGCCAAATCAGAAAGGTACATATCACGGGAGTATCATAACCCGGTTCAGGAACTTACCCCGGTCCACGGCGTACAAGCTAGCCGTCTCGGGAGCCGGTGACACAAAGCCAAGGGTTTGCGAATTATGTAGTCTGCGTAGCATGCCTTAAATTCCTCTCAAACAATGGTCTCTGTAGTTTCAATCCACTCACGATCCCAACCCTGTCTCTTGAAGTACTTTAATTTGTATCTGGGGTGGAGAACTAGTACGTGAGATTAGTACATCTCAAACAGCCAAACAAAACAAGTGACATACCCATGGCGATGTGGTAAACCTTAGAATCATCAGTAAGTGAGTAGTATTTGTTCAACAAGTTTTTTCCAATTGTCAACGTGGCTCAAAGTGCCAGTGAATATTCTAAGTTTTTGGACGTGGCTGTGAGTTTGTCATGCATTTTGTCCATGGCCGGGATAACAGCGGCAAGGCATGGGGTATCAGTGGAAAACTGTAACGTGACTGTTTTGAAGCTCTGTAACATGGTAATTAATGAGAACATTGGGATTTCTGTCATATCGTGATTTGCTTACCTTGAGCACATCTTGGAGCTGCTTCACAAGTTCCCACTCTTCATCCCTGATTCTACACCATCCAAGGTTTAAGGAGCGATTGTCTGTCAGCTTGTTGATGGCTTCCCGATAGGTGTAGGCAAACTTCAGCATGTCATAAGTTGAGTTCCAGCATGTTTAAACATCATGTGGCATCATGCGGAGGGTGAGAACCTTCTCAACGCCAGTCGATTCCACAGCCAGTTTCTTGATGACTTTGTTCCATTCCGGCAAGAGGATTGTAGTGGAATTTTTGAGAGAATAAGCAAATTTCCGGAGCTGGACCAGATTATCCATTAACTGATGTCACGTCGTCATCCATCATTGGTGACCGCTTACCTTATACAGAACACGACAAACTGGCTGCATTAACGGCCCAGCGCTCTCTATCTCCTCCCTCATTGCTGCCTGGATCTCCTCCAAATCCTCTTCCAGATCAGCGACATCCTCATCATCTCCCTCGTCCATCTCTTTCTCCTCTTTCTCTGCATGTTTCAGCAACTCAGCAAGCTCTGTCTCAATGAGCTCCTTGTTAGGTGAGTGGTTATCCACGTCACTGTTATCATTTTTTTCATTGTCCTTCGCAGGCCTTTTCAATGCATCAAATTGATGCAAGATGACCTTCACTACAAGATTTACAACATGCAAAAGACATCGGACGCAGTTGACAGGACCAGGAAAGTGGTGGAGGACCTTGGTGAGGGCATCAATCATCTTGTCATTCATGCTGGCATTGTCGCAGGTGACAGCGAGGATCTAGTATGGTAAATTTGTAAGTCTTTTCAGCTTGGATAAATATATATTAATCAAACACTCACTTTATCAGAGATTCCATAGTTGTTGAGGGTTTTTGCAAACACGGCAGCAAGATTAATCCCTGAGTGTGAGATGGCTAACTCTATGATATCCAACAGCAAACTGATGGGCTTTCCAAGGTGCTCAAGGTGGACTGTTAGGGCTATGAATGCTCTGTGGTTCGGCAACGTCTATGCATCTGTTGCAAAACTCAACCGGCCATCATATTCTTGTAGATCATGTAAGTGCTGGATTTATACAACGCGTTAATGAGAACTAACTTGCAACATTTTGATGATACGATCTTTGACCCTTTTAAAAACAACATGTACATCCCGAGCAACTGTTCGGGATGATGGAATTCAATAGTGGGGGTGGCCTGTTTTCATTAATTGGAGAAAGCCAGGATCATCAACAATACTCATGGGTCGCATGCTTTCTGCGACCCATCGAACACATTCAATTCTGTTGGACATTAAGCGAGTGTCGGATCAGGCAAAGTCAACATACCTTGTCTCCTTGTAGATGTGTTGGCGTGACATAAAGGTCACCTTTCCTCTGCCTTGTCTCTCAAATGTTACAGTAATTGACCCATCCTTCAGTGCTTTCACTGCCGCAAGACCTTCACGAATGTTGGCAATACCCCTGGTCTCGTCTGCCTGGTCAACAATATCAGCACCCCAACACCGCTTTGCATGCTTGCGAAGGTTGCCGGTCGACTTTGCATCTCCCATGTTGAGGAAGCGACAAACGTTGCAAGGCTGTGAACCCCTTCTCTTGCAATGTGGGGCTGCACATTTGAAGTCATGGCAATGCTGGCCATTCATCATCTCTATTGATGGGCACGGCCGGAAGAAGGCATCTATTGGTGAGGCCCACTCCTTTGCAAGGCGCTCTGTGGACAAACAGTAAGTTGAGGCTACTTTCAATTATTACGATGACTGACCCAGCTCTGTCTCAGGATCTTCTTCAGGCACCTCTGAATTCAAATCATCAGGTATGTGAACCAATGTACGAGCCCTCTTTTTTGACCTGGAGGCATGTCTTTGCTGATGACCACTAAGTTCAGATTCAGTATCGGAGTCTCCGTCACCATCAGATTGCTCAAGAATGCATTTGGGATTTCACTGCGGGAAATTGCAAGGTTGGCCATCCTCATCAATAATGTCTACAATGGTGTGTCACTGGACTCGCTTCTCAAATTTCCGGCTAATCTTGGGTGATGAATGGTCCTCATCAGATAACTCTAAGATACAATGTGGGTTTCTTGGAGGTGTATTAGTATGTGGAGAAGCATCTTCATCATCAATCTCATCAATAGTTGGAAAGTGTGTTCGGGACTTTGTTCCTTCTCTGGCTGTAGAGGGAGCCTTGGAGCCTGTAATATGGTCATTGTTAGGACCTTAGATTATGTTTTTGTTGGTCACCTGTGATCTGAGAGGGATTTTTATCGTGGTGTGCCATTGCGGTGAGTTGGAGAATATCACAGGCTGCGTGGGATGAGTCGTAGTACACAATTTCCAATTTGAAAGTACCCACTACTGTGGGTACGGGTTTCCGGCTCACAGGTTAGTGTTGTTCCGGAGCTGAGCTGAGCTGAGCTGAGTTGTAACTACGTCCAACTCTGTGTCAGAAGAGTTGCGCACGAGTTGACTCCAGAGTTAGGAACGAGTTGGTTGGATAGCGGTCCAGTTATTCCACCAATCAGAAACATGCATGTGACATTTCCGTGACATCGACATCAACGCAACACTCTGAACCGGCTCCAGACGCCATCGGAGCTCGGGGAGCTCGTCCGGGACTCTCTTTGCAGGCACGGGGCCAGTCACAATCTCTGCCCCCAGCGACACATGCGACATCTGAATCCGCATCATCGGCGCGCCCGGGCAGTGGGGGAAGTCTAAGCGGGAGTGGGAGCGTGGATGGGAGCGTTGGTGGAGCCGAGTCGGCAGGAGGTGGCGGCGGCGGGGCATCGCAGCGGAGCTGGAGCAACAGCCTTGGGCCGTGCGAGGTGCTCGCGCCTGTCACGGAACGTGGAGAGCTTGGGCACGAGGATTTGTCGTTGTTGTCATTTCTGATACTGTCTACTAATTTGAGTTCATAGGTACAATTGGTATAAAGCTCTCGCGACTCTCCCTCCTTCCCAGCCTTCAACACGATCTGAGTGTAAGTAAAAGCTTTCTGGAACATACTAGAAGGCAGGTCAGTAGGCGACAAGTGTGAGCCAGCATCGACGGCTTTAAAGAAACCTATCGAAACCATGGGAATAATTCAGGACTCCAGGAGTTGTAGAGTCGAAGAACTGAATATCTGTCACAGGGTAAGTATCACACAGTGGGACACTCAAAATTACAAGTATTAGGCATGCAAGAGAAGTAGAGAAGAATCAGTGATTATTAGGACTTAATACAGCTCAATGTCGCGTTGTGAAATGCGTTGATGCCCAGGGTCCAGGCAGCCCCAGCGCGCGATAATCGATGGTATTTATTGTTTGGCTGGCTCTGAACTAAATGTAGTAACACCTGTCAACTCCATAGTTACTCTCAGAGTTGACTCTGGCAGCCAGAGTTGAGCTGAGTTCGTAACTCAGACAACTCAGCTCTGGTAACTCCGAGTTAACTCAACTCTCGCGCAACACTATCACAGGTACGGGTAAGATGCGGGTCGAGTTGTACAGACCCTGACCCATACCCGTGGGACCCTTACCCGGGAACCCCACGGGTTACCCATACCCACGTCAAACACTAGTTTCACCATTAGTAGAATATTTAAGAACATACTTCAAAACTATAACAAGGTTAAGGGCAGGCTTCATGGATAGTTATATCCATCGACATCCTGACAATTGACCATTGAACTCTTACACTCAATAGAATGTAAAGTATTACTATACCTTAGTGTAAGTACATGTTTTGTCTCAATATCTGTGAGCGTTATGGATTCTATTGTGTGCACGCCTGTCATGAGTGCAAGAAACACCATTCTTACAGACTGGCAAGTTGCCGGACGTAGTGGCCTGCAATTCCCGTTAATTCATAAGTGAAAGGTCAACACTAGCAACGCACCCCACGCGGACGCGACTCTCAAGTGGCATAATCCCAGATCCGGATGGTCCCATAGTTTCCTCCTCTCTCATAGAAGGACTGTATCGATTTTCTCGTCCTTCTGTTTGGCCGTGCCGCCTCCGCCTCCGCTCCAAAAAGGACACTTCGAAGCGACGGGTCCATGCGCTCTGGTTGAATACGAAGATGTCCAGCACAAACTCATCGTAAGGTATGAGGCGCCCGGTCCACGTCCCCGTGCCATCCTGAAGCCCAACGCTCACGACAATGCTCTCGCTCTGCATCTTAATCGACGAGAATGGTACCGGCCCGAGGGTTGTAGGGACGGGGGAGGACCGAGAGACCACACCGCTGCGCGGCAGCTCGACTGCGGTGCCAGGGACACGTACCGCACCGGACGTTGCGAGAGGGACTTGTGTGCGCGGCGTCACCGGGAAGGTCGAGCTTTTGGAGTATGCGGGGTATGCCGGCGTGGTCGGTGGTGGCGTTGTGCCCTCCCTGCCAACAAAAAATGCTTCATCCGTTTCTCCCATAGGTAGCATATTGCTAAGCGGCACTGGGGGTGGGATGCCGGCACTCAGAGGCGGGGCGTATGTCGTACGGGGAGCACCTGAAATAGCGGCTGTGACACTAGGAGGCGTGTACGCGAGTTTCGAGAAGTGTCCCGCACCCTGAATGACGCTCCCACTTGTGCCGCCGGGAGACGGGCGGGGAGACGGAATGTTGCCAGACGGCGGGGAAAATCGTTTTCGATTGGCAATGGCATTCTGCGGGCTTTGCTGATCTGCAAAAAGGGTGGACGCGCGTGGCGTGGTGGCGGGAAAGGGCGTTGGTGGCTCAGGTAATACTTCACTTCCGCTTTTGCCCGTAGTTGAGGGCCGCTGTGGGGTGAGATCGAGTACACAATTCCAGCGTGAAGGAAATGGACGTGTCGGAAATAAGAGTTTATCCATTCTCGCCCCATCCCGACCTCTGTTCGAGAGCACATCTGAAAACGGCTGTCCCTGTACCGTTATTGTGATTGGGCGTTGCAACTCTCCCGTTGAATTTGGCATAGAGTCGTTCATGAACGATGCTTCCTTGTCAGAGACAGGAGAATTGAGTAGTTCGACTGCAAACAACAAGTTGCACTGCTCATGCACGCCCAACCGAAGAGGGAATATCTCTTGCAGAGACTCTTCACACCATGGGAGAAGACGTATGCGCGCCCCGCCGCCAACGCCCACGGTGACATCAACGGCGTCAACCAAGAATGCTTCAGGCGCTTCACCTGGGTGCTCGAGTTCGACGCAAAGCATGACTGTGTGCTCCGCGTGGCCATCTGCAAGCACATAATCAACTTCCGCATCAGGTTTTGAGGGACGAAGCGAGTTATAGGGGACAAACACAGTGCGCATGCGCACGCGGAAGCCAGAGACAGCAGAAAGTGTACGGCGGAACGATTTGCGAAGCGTGGCTCGAGCGACCAGAGGAGTTGTCATAAACTCATCGACCGTAGAGGAAGGATCAGACTGCAGAGCAAAATCTTGTTCACGTATCTTGGCACTGATTCGTGTGCTGGGGAGGGAAAGTGGAGGAGAGTTCGCGAAGGTCGGTGCTATATGCGTTAAGTGGTATGGTGTGGAGAACTGAAGATGCGGTACCTGAAGATAACCCCTCGAGGAGATTGACCTCATCTATGCGATGATAGAACTTGTCACTTTCATACGCGTCATTGGACGACTGCGTGAGCGCTGGCGGTGAAACCCCTGGAAGAACCTCCGCTTCCTTGAGCATGGCTGCAAGGACAGCCCTGGCTGGAGTTGTGGGCATCGGCCTCTCCCTTACGGTGATCGACGCTGTGAGACAGAGTAGTGGGTCGCCCACGGGTAAACGCAAGAACGCTGCCGAAAGCACAACATGAGTAGCTGGGGATCCCGTGCCTAATCATAACGCACCAATGTTGATGCACATTTGGTAAATAGCAACCCAAATACCCGATGCCTCGTCCCACAGGAGCGCAAACGCGTCCTTATCCTTGACACGTCTTGGCTCGCTAAGATCTACTTCCTCCCCCCACATTCCTGATACGAGCGCCACCCCCTCTGCATGCACGTATCTGCGGTCCTGCTCCGTGGTCAGGGGTGTGGGATTCGGCGTATTCGGGGGGAATATACTGGGGGGAACATGAAGGCCGCCATTTCCCCCGCTTGATTTAAGGGACATCGTCCGTGGTGGTGTTCCCAATTTGGGAACTGGGAGGGTGGATGCAGATTTTGGAGATATGTAGGTTGCGTCATAAGAAACTTGAGTATGAGCGAGGAAGGAGAGAAGTGCAGAAGGGGGATGTGCAGGATCGACGGGCGCCTCATCTGGGTTCGCCAGGTAAAGGACGACGAAAAAGTCAAGAAACTCATCTGGAAGTGGAGAAAATGTATAAGTGAAGGGAGTAAAAGGAGGAATCTCTCAGAGAGATACCGAAGAATGCTCGCTCGCGCTCGAATTCCTCTGATCTTAATTTCGCCAACCATACCTGTTGACCGATGTCCTGCGTTGGGAACTCGAGAGTTGCATTCGGAACGATAAGGTTGAGAATCGACGAGTTAAAGATTTGTTCAAAAGACGCCATCCCATTACTTTTTGTTCAGTCGTAGGGAGTGGTTGTCACTATATAAGCGGAGCCGTAGGCGCCCGGCACGACAACTGAACTACGTTTTTGCATCGAATCAACTTTCAACCTCTACTATGCGTACTCGCACCGAGGCCTAATTTTGTCGTCTTTATAACGGCCACTAACGGCGCTTCTAACCCTCCAACAACCCCAATTTGGTGGCCCTCTTCCCATCCCATAGCAGATAACATCCTGAAGCCGATGTTCGACCCGTTGAGCTTGGGAGCCGCCTTGACAGATATAAATCAGGCCAAAGTCGTTAAGAAAACATCGGAAACAGCGTACCTCGCCCACGACTTCGCCATCGCGTGGACGTGCCCTGCCTGCCCTACCCTTACCCCTCTCGCCTCGGTGAGTTGCATGGAAGGGAGGTGATGATGACCTTCCCAGAATCCGGGTAACCTTTTCCTCGTTCACCGTGATGCCGCTGAAAGTTGTCTTTATCAGACTTGTGAAACGTCCCACACCCTTCCCCTGGCTCTTGCTTTTGAGTTTGAACGCCTCTGCCAGTTCGTGAACCGATTTCCGCATTTCCCGGCCCATCGGCGGGAGGGGAAGCGTTCTGGCTCCACCGATGTCTGCGACAAACCGTCTCATATACCCGACGACCGTCTCAAGGGTCACAGGTGCAGCCAAAGCAGCAGCCAACCTGGCTTTGCGGGCCTTTTTCCCGCCCTTCCTTGTCATGAATGGATCCAGAGCAGCAGCCATCCGCTCCAGGTCACGCAGACGCTTGCGCTCTGCTTTCTTCGCACGATCGCGCTCCCACTGGTCATAAAGTTCTTCGGGAATGGATGTATTTTTATTGCGCCCTGCACAAAGGACACGTGAGCAAACATAAGGAAGGATGCGATCTCGCGCACGGAGTATCTCGTCATTGTGAAAGAAACCCTGGGATGGATGTATCAGCGCATGAAAAACCATTTGATGGTCGCAATGCCTATACCTCAGCGAAAACGCTATCCTCAGAATCCTCATCGACCTCGAAGGCTTGGTCTAGCTCGTCCTGTAACACATCCCTGATAGGCCGCCCTTCTGTCCGTTTTCGTAGTCTCTCGAGGCGCATTTGGAATAACTCCTTCGGTGTTTCTCCCTCATCCGAAGTGCTCTCGTCTTCATCTGCAAACGGGGAATCGCCCAAACCTAGCTCGCCTTCTCCTGCGGGTTTCAGTACGTGCGCATCACCTGGCAATTCCGATTCTGTATCATCCTCAATTGAACTTCCGTCGCTCTCAGCTCCGCTCTTCACGTTGCTCTTCTCCTCTTCCTCTTCCTCAGCACGGATCCTAGCCTCATCCTCCAAGTCATCCGCGCTAACGTGCGCCATCCCTGCGGTGCTCATGGTATTCACGAACGCCTGCATAGCGCAGACATCAACATCCCGGTCCACGACCATGCCCCCATCTTCTGCGCTCTCATCGGACGTTGAGCCGCCCCGGTCTAGGTCCGGGTCGAAACCATCCCGCAATGGGTCTAACTCGTGCAGGGCGGCCTCTGCATGCATAGCCCCAAATAAACCAAATGTGGTGCGTTGCCTCATCCGCCGCCTGGAGGTCCGAGGAGGGTATCGGCCACGGCGTGATGTCCCGGGAGATCCAGAGACAGGGGAAGAGACGTCCCCGAACATTAAGGTAGATGTGGACGGGGAATGGGAAAGCGCCAGAGAGGGTTCTGGGATTAGCTCTGCTGGGGAAGGCGTGTTGCGCTTGTGCGGAGGGACACCTGTTTCCCGATGGGGGTATGTGGCAGCCGGCCCACGGTCTGCCTGGGGAGGAGGGGTAATCACAGCGGCAGAAGAGGGATGATTTAGGTTTGGTGCGAGTTTTCCATTCCGAGGATGAGGGGCGACATATACGATAATTTCATCATCGTCTTCATCCATATCTTCGCCCAGTATACGAGCCTCAGGACGTTCGACGTGACTAGCAAGTGGTGGGGAGTCGCGCACTACGGACGGCTTGTTGTCGAGACAGACTCCCGTGAAACGCTCTCCGACTGTCGCTATTGCGGCCTTATTCTCTGCCTTATAGACGCTCGTGAGCGCGACTTTCTTCGAGGTGGCAGCTACACCCTCGACCTCTTTCATGACCTTCCCCAAGTCTTCAAAGTCGATTTCCAAGAGCTCTTCTACATCAGATGGCGACTCGTGCGAATTGGGCTGCTCGTCGCCAAGATGGAAGGTTCGGAAGATACGCCCAGCAGTAGGAACACTGCCTTCGCCTTGTCCAGCTGGCGGAACAGTCAACCGAGTGAACATAACAAGCGTATTGGGGAGGTGCACAGACCTGCTTCAGCCACAGGCTTGAAAATATCCTCTTGGTTGAGAAAAAGAGTTGGGGTGAATTTCGACTGAACGAATACAATAGGCTTGCGGAGCGGCCGATCTTCATAAAGCAACTGCGAAAGAGACGCCTCGCCACGGCGTAATTTAGAATCCAAGTGGCGGATACGCGCACGCTCTCTTGAACTTGATGAGTCTACATGACCATCCAACCAACCGGTGCTATATCGAAAGTTATTCCCGCGGTAAATAGTGGTTCCCCGTACAGGGCTTTGATACCCCGAGTGATTGTTGGTGTCATCAAGGCTTGCCAATTTCCCTCCACGTTCCCGTCCGTCGTCGCGCCTATTACTGGGGTCTACTCTAACGGTAAATGAATATTCAAGATGGCCAGAAGGAATAGACGTACGAAAAGTACGAATGGTGAAATCATCGACATTGTCGCTTGTCACCACATGACCCTGGCCCCCCCGTCCTCTGCCCCTCCCACGACCTCCGGCCGAGTTATTACTACCACGGCCGCGATCGATGCCTCTGCCACTGCCCCGGTAGCCGCGAGGCCAACTACGTCCACGTTGTTTTCGCCCCGCCATTTTGAGCTTTCGCAGGTTGGGGGAAAGAAAAGAGGGTAAGATCAGGATAGCGTCCTGAGACTGAGTGATAACGCAGCTGCGCGCCACAGCGACGACCACACTACCGGAGACCCCGGACCGGCACCACATCACACGCGCAGCTCGCTGCACTGTCCTTTAGCACCCTCATCTATATATTCAAAATAGACTGTGTGAATGGTGTCTCTGTTGAGCAGTTGATCAGTCCTCACGAGTAAGGCTGCATTTCAGGATCAACTTGAACCTGTTGAGAAATTGACTACGATTAGTAGCTAGAAGAAATGGGGGAGATAAACATTGGTTAGATACTGCCGGAAGATACAACGGCGATGCATCTGAGACATAATGTCGTGTCCTTCCGAGTCTCCCGGGGCCAATCTCCTCTTCCTTTGCAATCAAACTCCAACGCACTGACAGCCATATAATCGCTTGTATACGTATTGGTATATTCGACATTCGATTTGACTGGCTCATGACTCGAGCTTCTAAATGAGGCTGTAAGTGAGATCCAAAAACAGGTGTGAGATTATATAAGCGCAAGGGGTTGTTGTGGCTGGCCCACGAGTCTCCCTTTATCGCAGCACCCTTTACCCCCCCGAAACACTGTGAACCAAACTTTCCTCTGAACCTCCCTGTACTCTTTCATCCACGGAAATCTCAAGATCTATTATAATATGAGACTCTGCGTATGCACCCTCCTGCTCGCCGGCGCTGGTCTTGGTGTGTACTCTCCATCAGGTGTTGGACGCCTGTCCGCTGATATTATATTTTGTAGCCATTGCAAACCCTCTTCATGTCATGATTGCCACTACGGATGTCTCCGCCTTTCGTTTGGGACATGCCGCAGCGAATATGGAACCAGCTGTCGGCCCTGACACCAAACCGACCAAGATGCGTCACCTATGCAAGAATATGCAGAAGGCCGTTCAGGATACCGCCACTCGTCTGATTTCTTTCATCGGTTTCAGTGGGCCTGGTTCTGCTACCGTCCCTGATGGTGGCCTTACCCGTATCCAAATCACGCACCATAACCTCATCCCGGTCTCTGTGATTGAGCCCGCTTTTGTGATCAAAGCAGGACCTTATCCTGATGGCACGACGACTCATCACGGGATCCACAAGGACTGTTCGCGGCAAGGCCCGTTCTTGCACCGCGTTCATCGTGCCCTACTTTCGCTCGGGCCTTGGGAGGGACGTATGGTTGCCTTTGTCCTAGGTTAGCTTTTCACTCTCTGTGGGGCTGATTTATCATTTAGCGCTAACTGCGCTTCTTGATGGTAGGCTGCGGCTTAGGCGTACTTCTGCGTATGTTCTGGGTCTTGGCCGTGTTGCTTACCCGTAGCGTCCGCCGTGACCCCGAGCACGAGGGAACGATCTTAGTGTATGCTGAGGAGGTCGCTCCCGCTTACAGGGAGATTGCGGAGAAGGTTTCCAATTCTACCAACATTGGAGAGAATTGAACCTTTGGGTGGAATATCGCGTTGTCTTTTATTAAATGTAGTGGGCGATCGCCCTTGGCTTGCAACCCTTGGCACGAATGAGTACGTATACATACATCGGCCGTAGTTACATCACGTCGCCTGTCAACTCTGAATATAATTATTTTCCCATCTTCGTGATCACTGGAGTTCTCTGTCGGTTTGGACCGAACGCTAACTGCGAGGTATACTCGAGTCGAGGTACGTGGACACTGCCCGAGTCAACGTGGCGGCTGCTCACAGCCGCATGTGTAGGCTCAACGCCGTGTGCGGAATTTTCAACCAACCGCGACCTCATCGCTCCCACTCCATCCACTCACTAACCATCCGTGCATCCACGTTTTTTGCATCGCATACTACAATCTGGCACGATTCGTCATTCCAGTCCCCTCACCGTTGTCATCGTCTCTTCTCGTCTGTAGTGCAATCAACCCTGCACCTCACTCGGCTCACATAACCTTCCCGATCTCTCTTTGTCACTCGACCTTTTGGCTACGGATCTTCTGCATCAGGAATGCAGCACCAGCAAGTTCAGTTCTTCCCCGATCCCTCACTCCCTCCAGGGCTCGGCGACCTCGAAGCGCTCGAACGCCTCAAAGAGATCATAAAAAATAACCAACACGAGTTTTTCCGTGCGATACCACGGCCGGCCGCACTCGCCGGCTTATACAGAGGCCCCCTGCCATCCTTAATCCCTCCACATCCAGAACAGGCATCCATCTATCCACCTGAGAAGTCCACGACTACGCCGCCTGGTCTGAGCTTCGAGAACTCGTCGTCTAATTTTGTTAGTGATACTCACCGTGCTCACGTTGCGTCTGCTACGCAGGGAGCTCCATTGGTCGGTATTCAAGGTCGTGCCAACGTGCCTGCAAGACCCGGCATCTCTAGTGGCTCAGTGCGTGCATCATTACCCCCACATCGTCTTCCCTCACTGATTTTTGAACTGCTCCGCAGCACCCTTCTCCTGTGGATCCTCGGGACGAGAGCCTTTCCTTGACGAACGGCCGCTCAACTTCTCGACAAAGTCCTGATGACCCTTCACACCCAATGTCCTCTCACTTCAGAGGTCCTTCTGCTGAACATGTTTTGGATGGCAACGGTAGCGGTGTTACTGTCTTAGGTTCAAATCCTCCCTCACGGCTTCCCCCAGAACCCACTTTTGCTCAACGGGATGCATTGCGCCATGATGGTATGAGAGACGTGCAGGGAAATCAATCGCAGCTGCTTTCTTCTCTCGACAGGCGCCAACCTGGTGCTGACGACGACCGTCCTATCCGTCCTTCTGTCCACACGTCGGAAAGAGAGCGGCCACTGCCTCGCGGAATGCGGCCGTATGATCGCGAACGGGACAGTGAAAGAGTGCACGAGAATGAACGAACATATGAACAAGATCGCGAGAGGGGGCGAGAACGACGCTGGAGTTTGAGTGACCATCGACGCCTCGAACTTGACAGACGATCTTTCGACAATGACCGGCGCCCTCCGCCAGACGGCCGCCGACGTCCCAGCTATGACAGGCGTCCGCCACAGAACGATGATAGACGTCCTGCTACTCACTTCGAAGATAAACATGCGGCTAGCTTTGGTGACCGACGCATGTTTGATGACCGTCGTTTCCCTGGCTATGATCGTCGTCCACTATTAGAAGAGGTTGTTCGCACTGGAAATGCGCCATCCGTAGATCGTCCACCGGAAGCTCTCCTAGAAAATGAGAAGCGCCAGGATATGAAGACTCGTGTTCCCGGCCTTTCTCCTCATCCTAGCGCTGCTACTGTCGCTATGGCTTCTGAAAACCCGACAACTAGTGTTGTGGACCACCGACCTGTTTCCAGTTCTTCTATGCCAATGGTTGTCGATAATCGAGCGACCTCAGCTTCACTCGTTGCAGCGCCTTTGGGGGAACGTTCAAGTCAACCGTCTTCCCTGCTGGGACGCGTCTCTGGCACATATCCCCAACCACGGCTGCAGGTAGAACCGACACGGCCTGGGCTATTCCTTGAAGAGCGCCCGAACAAGGCTCGGGGTGCAACACCTTCTTCTTTCCCAAGTACAAACCAAACAACTGATGGTTTGCCGCATGCCCGTGTTTCGGAATCTTCGCACACCTTTGACTTGCACCCGGGTTTGAATGACGATCAAGAGCGCTATTCACTTCCTACGGACAACCAGACTCGTCCTGTATCTGCCGCCTACTCCCGTGCTCTCACCGCTGGTCGAGATGAATCGAGGGTCCAACCGCCCCCACCACCACCTTCCTCTTCCTCGGCATTCTCGTCCACGCAGTCGTCTCTGCCGTTCCGCGTTCGTGAGCCCTCGCGTGAACGCCAGCCGACCTTCCGGCCGTATGTACGATCTGAGTTTAGCCGCCCTCTGGAGGATAATCGCCGCCCTGACACAAACACTTTACAACCTGGTGATGGCATCAGGCGCTATGATGAGCGTGGGCGCTGGTCCCCTTCACCATACGGAGATAGGCGCAACTACCGTGAATACTACGACCGTGATCGCCCTTATTGGGACAACAAAGACCGTGTTCGTGATCGCCCGGCCCCACCGCCCCAACTACAACACCCACCTCACTGGGATCGCGAGCGTACGCGGTACTCTGAGTCTTCATTCACAGGTGTCGGCCTAGACAGGCGGTTTGAGGACCGCGACCAAGGGAACCGTGACAGAGGGTATCAGCCCTCATACGATAACACATCGAGACGACAATTTGACACGTTCACGCCGCGCGGACGACCACGCAGCTCTGGCTCTCCATCTCATGACCTCAGTGAACTGCGACCGCCACCACCGAAGAGGGTGCGTGACGAAACTTACGTCGGGAGTCACGGCACGACGGGCGATGACTATTTCACGCACCCTCATCATCTACCTCCGCCTTCCGTCGCAACGAACAAGGAGCCGCCACCGCCACCGCCTTCATCTGTTCAGACACCAGTACCTATACCGATTCCTCGCTCAACTACGCCGCTGCCACCGAGGTATAATCGCCTGCCATTGTTAGAATCGTATGGGAGCTCGTATGATGGATATGAGCGTGATCCTGGGCGGGCGGCCACAGGTCCAAACTATTCAAGGGAGGGGCCTAGGTGAGAAGTGAGCTGTACGTATTAGCTGAAACGGCGATGCCATGTTGCGCGATGGACGACGGATCTATTTGTGCGGGAAATATGATAGTATGATTTACCCTCCTTGGCCTTGGTATCTTTCTCCAGTATCTAGTCGACGGTTTACACTATGGTTTTTGTAACAGCGTCGAGTTTTCCTATCCCAAGAGATGATAGCTACCACTCGCCCTGAGTAGTGCAACGTACCAGAGTGCGAAGAAGAGGCATCTTGAAAAGTGTCCAGAGGTTCTGGTCCTGAGGCCTGACTCAGGATGAGCCGCATGGCCTGCAAGGATGATTTGACACACAAAAGTTTAACACATTCCTAAAAGGATTACAACCGTCAGCGGCGCAGTCTGGTCGAATTAACGTTAAGGACCCAGTTAATATGATGTAAAGCTGTCCCCAAAACCATCGTCACTGTGGGACTTTGATGACTGCAGTAATCTCGATACCCTGACGCAAGGGTCCTTCAGGTCCCGGTGCCACAAGAGAACTTTCTTAGTGAAGAATTTCACGTTGTCGAGCGTGCCTATAGACGAATAGCGTAAAGAGGTCCAGACTGGAGTTCAATGACGCAAGCAAGGGGTCGACAATAGTGTGAAGAAATTCCATATATTCAACCGACCCGGAGTTACATGAGGCAGCGAGTGTCAAAATATGCAGTTACCGCCGTCAGAACGGAGATACAGAACAAAGGTACTTGAAAGGTACGGGACAACAGCGAGTCATTATAGTCATCCGGCTGGTGCTCGTGAGTGATCTTTGTCGGACGAAAATGCATTTGTCTTGGACTTGGACTTGACAGCATGGTCTCAGGCTCATGCCAGCGCACGCATGCAGAGGCGTGGGGTGGTGAAAGTGCTCGCGTGACCGGTGATCCCATCAGCATCAGCTGGCGGAAAAGGCAGCAGAAAGCGCCCTGGTCCACCCCATAAACTAAATCAGCCTAACTTGTGCTGGGCTTCAAGCTTCAAGTCCGAAGACACAGGCTGCATCCACCAGACCCATCATCGGCGTGTGTCCTTGAGGTAAAATGGGATGGTGAGGAACAAGAAAATTGACATGACAAATGAAGAATGGGACCCCCAATTCCCACTTACGTGTTGCGGTCTTCTCTCGATCATTTTTTCGCTCCGAAGTTTGACGAACCCCCGCAAGTGTGGGGCAAGGCGGAACGCGTCACTTCATGTAAATTTTTGGCCAGGTGACCCTGCCGACCGCTTGTTGACAGCGTGGAATATGAGCGAATCTGTACATCGACGGTGTCACATGTTACGCCGCGCGAGCAGAAAAATGCGTGTTGACCTTACGTGAACGTTGAACGAAAACAAACGGGCGCCCGGCTTACATCCGTGACCCCGTCAGCCGACCTGCACATCACAGGATCGCGGCTGAAGAAGATATCCATGTTCCATTGGGTGGGTAGATAGGGTATTACATGCAGGGCTGGCTTGTTACGAGGTTTGAAACCCAGGTTCAAACCGTGGGAACTCAAGGAGCCCCGAGAGGCGCGTGTATTACTGTAACTGTGGTCAGCTGATGTGAGCCATTCGTTCCGTTCCGTCATGACCCTTCATGTGACGTCGGCTGTTATGTCAGTTATGTCGACCATGACGCGCGAAAGTGGATACACGCGGTATGCACAATGCAAGGACACACCCGTGTTGTTGAAACGACCCAAACGGATCGACGTTCCTTGAAAAGCGGCTGTGGCGTGGACAGTGACCGTCCATAAAGTTCACACCCGATCTGCCCATTTTTGAGATACACTGCTCATACCGTGGGTGTCAGGTTTGATATTCCCTCATACGATCGTCTCAGTGCAGTAAGAAGTGTAGCCCTATCCATGTCCACTAAGCGCTACATGTCGGGAGGCGCCTGTAGAACACCTCTGGAATTGTCGATCTTTTTAAAAGGACCGTAATGTATTTGATTATTGAGGAGTACAAAGCGTAGAAACGCACGCTTGTCACGTTACATGGTGCAACAACATCCGAACTCAAATAATCAGTAGGAGCGGTAAACAATACTGTTGCCCTGGAAGAAGGTAAAAGTGAAATCTTTCAGGGTGAGTTGAGAGCTCGTGAGCGGTGGATGACGACTGACTGTTGGGCGTTCAACCGTGTCACGTGCACTTCACTTGGATTCGAACCATCGAGCTTCTGAGCAGCACGAAAACTCTCTTGGGCCATGAGCAGTCTGTGGGAGACTGGCGCGACAAGGTATGGAGCTTGATGAAGGATAGGGAAAAATTTTCTGAATAGTCCGGGGATTCTGAAGAATAGAGATAAGAGAGGAGACCGCCAGCCGAATGGCGTTAACTGCGCAGGCGTATGGCAATTTGGCGCTAAATCTGCGGCGACGGGGCCAACGTCAAGGGTAACATTTATGACTTGTGTAGTTGATGGGGATCCAGTGTTTGGCTTGAGATGGATTACAGTTATAGGGCGTATTTCTGCTTGCTCGATCCGCACGGCGAGAAGAGATGCGGAAGAGAAGACATGCCTTTTGGGGCATAGTTCGATCGCGGCTGTGTGGGGCGATGCAGTGATGTAAATAGCAAAAGTCGCGCAAATGTGTGCCGGGGAATGGCAAAAACTACGCAGCGGCCTTGAAGGTCTCAAGGGGCGTAAAGAATACCTGCCTTAGCAGCGCGTAGTTGAGTTTCCTCATGGTAGAATCCGGTGTGATGATGCTCCGCCCGGACATGGTTCAGGTTGTGATGAGTCGGCGGGGTCGTATGTCAGGCGTAAAACATTTCACCGCTCACTGAACCTGCGCCCTCTCGCGGAAGTCCCGCGTTACGGCGAGTGTGAGCCATTTGGGTGCTAAACTAGGGAAAGATGAACCCAGTGCACTGGTCAAGGTGCGTCATCGCCGCTCACTGAGACTACATTGCGGTACGTACATCATCGAAACCAACCTCCCATTTCTGTGAGTGAGCAAGGAAACGAACCAGAACTGAACAACGAAGCAGAGGGCGATCGAGGAGAAATGAAGCTGTCCGCAACAAGGAAGCTTCGCACAGTACGAGCAAGGATCCGACAGAACGCGCGACATTGCAGAAGGGAGAGGGGCTGTCATTGGCTCCGCCTGCAAAGGATGCTAGATACGGGAGTGGGAGCGCAAGGGCCCCACCTTGTGCAGACTCTAAGGATGAAAGGGTGCAAGTCGAGACGGTGTATTCGAATTTGACGCCTTTGAGGTACCTGACCGACTGGTACTGAGACTATCAAGGTTGGTGAGAAACTTCAGTTCATATTGGGCAAACGGTCAGCGTAAGTACAGATGCACTGAGGACACCGTATGAGTAAGCAGGTCTGCTGATGATGCAGAGTATGCCACAAATAACCCGCCATCTGGTCAGGGACATCGCATGTCAAACATACTCGCACCAAGTCTAGTATCCTTCAACCCGATACAAACACCCACTGTGCCTGATGTTCGAATACGTACGCGGAGGATATCAGGGTGTTGTATGAAGACGCGGTCACACTTCCAGCGATGTTGGGAGTGTGATTCATCCACTACTCGCTCCAGTTGGATAATATTAGCTGGCGAGACGGCAGTGGGGATCTAGATCTGGATTAAGTTTATGTCCATGAATGAGGGGCGGAGGGTAACGACACCCTGAGCAACGACTAACCTCCCACCATACTCCGTGGCAGGGACGAGCGAATGTGTGCACGCCAAAGATGATGGGGTGGCAGTGATGTATCGACGATCGAAAGGCACAGCGGCATAACAATCATGGTGAGAGCGAGACCGGAGGCTGGAGGCAGCGAGGCAGGATTTGGAGATGGAGACAAACTACAGTTCATGCCGGAAGCGCTGGGAAATGGTGCGTAGACCCGGCCACTCATGTATGTAACAATGGGATCAGGGGTACAGTCCTGAGATCCAGGGGGGGTTGCCGTCATGTGCAAAAAGTCTGCGATATAAGGAATGTGGCAGTGATGAGGTTACAATGGAAAGGATTTTGGAGGCCTAGATGTAGAACGGGTCAGCGCTCAGCAAGCGATGACGTTGACGTTGAGGGCCAGAAGTGCAGCGTCGAAGCGACCAAGGGCAAGTAGTGCAGTGGAATGACCGATGTTCGGCTCCGATTCCATGCCCTGGTAGCCGTGATTGGCTCCTGGACAGAGGGACAGACAGAGGCGAGAAGATCGTGGCTGTAACTGGAGCCATCGCAAATTACTCGCGTGCGTTCATCTCGGAGCTGATTTGTTACCAACGGATGCGAGCGAGCGCTACATACAAGGAGGCGAGTCGGAGCGATGCCCGATGCCGTGTTTTGTTAAGTTTATTTTTATTGTTTTCGGAGGACAAGGGGTTGTCTTGTAAAACACAAAACAAAATAGCTCATCTCGGTCGGGTCTGGAATGCTGGATCCGCACTCAAAGATCTGGGGTTCATTCCCTAATTTGGCATCTCCTCCCCGCGCTGTTTTACCCTCCTCTTTCCCTCCTTTTTTCCATAATTCCCTCAATTATTCCCCAGCAAGACAAGACGTCAAGACAAGCCCCCTCCTCTTTTTTTCTTTTTTCTCTTCTTCGTGCGCTTACCTGGTTGGAAGCGGTGACCAGAGCAGTTGACCGGATAAAGCATATCCAGAGATCACCTGCCTCGTGTCGAAAGCAACAAGAAGCGACTGGACAGGCATATCACACGCAGCTCGCTACGCCGAGGCCCTGTCCGTAGGCTGTGCGGCTAAATAATCCCAATGGATCAACATCACCACCGTTCGCGTTCCAGTTCACGGTCTGAACTTCCCAACCGCCCTTCGTTTATTTGTGTGTCACTGGGTCATCCTCATAAAGCCCACGGCTCTCTGCTCTCCTGCGCGCCTCCTTCGCCATCTACTTCTGCGTATCCACCTTCACCTTCACCCGTCCCCGGCCACGCACTCCTGCACCCGGCTATTACTTCAACTCCGCAAACCAACGAGGCAAACGCCCTTTTTACACCCCACCACTATATTACCTCCTCTCTATCAACCCCTCGTCGCTCCTCCTCCTACCTCCCCTCCCCATTCTTAGTCCCCTCATCTCCTGTACTTCCTGCCTTGCTAACAATGCCGCCCCAACTACTCGTCCCTTCCCCCGCACCTCTAAATCCACCATCCCACGACCAACCCCGGCCTTCGTCCCGATCCGAGCGGCTCCTTCGCGAGACCCTCCGGCGCGACCGAGCTGCCTCCATCTCCCCCCGTTCCCGTATGCCTCGCGCCGAGTCCCGTTCTGGCCGCGTAGCAAGTACATCCAGCGAGATGTTCCATTGTGCTTGTACCGACAGTGATGACGAAGGCGACCTGGTTCATGACACGTCCCCTCATGTCTCACTCCTCTTCACCGATCTGCCCCAGCACCAGCGTCAGAGGCCCGTGCTCCAACATGCCCCTAACGGCTCCGCGGACGTGCTTCGTCATGAATCCGGTCTTAGGGAAAAGGAGCCAGTCGTACCCCTGTGCCACAGCAATGCATATCGTGGCGCAGCACTCCAGAACCCGTTCGAGAGCTATCCTTACGGTCCGACCGTTTCGCAAAAGCGTGACCGACATGCGGATCGTGAGTCAACGTGGAGTTCCACCGAGGTAAGTACATGATTAGCATATCCCTTTTGCCCTTTTCTCCGGCGACCCTTCCATTGCCATGCAGGCTTCTTAATCTGTTTTCCCCATTCTTTCCGGAGCCTTGCCATACAGCACGCTTACCCATCCTATCTTTCCCAGTCATCGTCCCTTCCTTCCCCTACCCCTTCAAACCGCCAACAATTGTCACCATCACCGTCACCTTCACCGCCGTCCTATAATACCCTCCCAGAAACATTATCGCACATAGCAAGTACCCGGGGACGTGTACGAAACAATACGCACCCCCCTACTACAGCGCCTTTACCGGTGCGCCCCCGTCAAACCGCACAGTTACCGCCACGGTCCCACTGGCAGGGACAACAAGTAACGCCACCGCCAACACCACCGACGTTTGACGTACGGGGTGCCGCCGCCAAGCTACGTACCATCGATGGTTACGTCTCTTTTGCGAACGTCGAAGGGCTTGGAGGGCCACCGGGTAGAGAGGAGGAAGTAATGGAAGACGAAGCCCGTCGCGGGACGTGGTGGCCGTGGCGCGGTCGCGAACGTAGTGGGAGTCTTGGCACCACATAAATCTCGTTTTCCTTCACTCTGAAAAAAGCAACGAGACGGGACACTGCGGTTTTATGATCACCCGCCGTTTTTTGGCTGACACCCATACACATATACATCATACATGCACATATATATCACGCCTTTACACATCCACGCATGACGAAACAATTCTAGCCGACTTGCAATGAAAAGTGAAACCATTACGATTGGCGATTCAGAACCTCAACACTCCAAAGTGACGTTCCATGGCATAGATGTGGTATCCGTTTCCGAACTCCGAGTCGCTTCTTCGCGGCAAGGTTCTACCGACCATTTCCCTAGTCTCCAAACTGTCTCCAATGATGATGATTTTGCATACGTTGGTACCCACATACCTCCGGGTGTTATCACCCCTTGAGGATAGCGAATAGGAGGCACAACGGTTTCTACAGAGACGCCCAAAACCGTGTGGCGAGGACAGTGGAAGTTCTACGTCGACTCACCTTCGCCCTCGCCCCAAGCTCGGGCGTCAACCACTTGCCACCAGCGTGAATGCATCGATAGATAACACTGTGACATGGTTTTGTGATCCTAGTGATGCTACTTGCATACGATCCGATGAGAGATAAGAGCCCGTCACGGCCATGCCTCTGCAGATTGGTACCAGTTACCAACAGTGCTGCAAATCCTCGGCATTCTCGTGAGAGGGTTCGCGAACACGAACTCAAGGTACCCAAGCGCAGCCGCAGAAGGCTAAGTTTTTCAGCGCCTATGAAACGAAGCGTACCCGAGCCATCGATATGCAGTGGCAGTGGCTATCGGTGCATCACATCGTGACCGACTGTGAAAAAAAATAGCCAGAAATGGCATGCGCAGTCACTGGCCACTCTGGCTACTGCCATGCCAGTACTAGTAGACAGGTAACGCACACCCCAGAAATATACCAGGCAATCAACTGCTACCTCTTCTCGCATAATAGTGTAAGTGGTCGACCTCGCCAGCTAGATCGAGGATGCACCAACCACTGGCACTGGCAGACGCACGTTTGATAACGTGTCCCTTTTGAACATAATGCATGGCACACCACGCCAGCTGATAATTATCTAATGAACTCGATTTTGGGGTAGACTATTGTATTCTCTTTCCTGGCGACGTAAAGCAAGGTGCCGTGGCGCCGTGCGTCGCTCGAGGTTGCGCATTCTATTTACCGTTCCATTACGAAGATTCAATGCGTGGACAAGTAATTCTTCTGTCCGTGCGAAGTTTTTCCCTTGCCAGGTCGGCGGCCGTTGGAAATCAGATGCACCCACTGCACCCGTACCCGTATCATCATTACACGTGTGATTGTCACAGAGTGAGAAGGGCCTGATGTCCGGACACTGATCAGACACGCCCAGTCGGACTGGAGGCGGCATGGGCTACAATGTGAGGGAGCCAGGAGTTTTTAAAATTCGAGTCATAAAAATGTTCTTCTTGCGCGAGACGCCGACTCCATGTCAAGGAAAAGTGTCCCAAGGGAAGGGATTCCGCCAGAACTTAACGTGTGAAAAGGTTGCTGGCACACTCAGCGCAAAGTCCTGTCTTGAATTTTTTTTTCGTTTTTCTTACGGTACAATGAATGTAAAAATTAACAATATATGACACTCGTTTCTTCCACATTCAACAGCGCGAATTTAAAAAAAAAGCAGTTATCACGAAGGCAAAAAACAAACAAACAAAGATAGTCAACACGTGATTGTGAGAAAATGCCACAGGCACGATGTCCACCTCGCCAGTCTGCGCATGCGCAAAACGTGGGGCATAAATGGCGCACACAATCTCAGTCGATGAATAATCTGGGACAGGAGAACATACTGAAGATTATGGGTTCGATTTAGTCATATATATTTCCTTTTGTCTCAAAAATTTTCAAACTGGTCATATCAACTGACAACGGGAAACCCTGAAATTTGAATCCAATCAAGAGCTCATTCACCCGAGTTCAACAGGGCCGAAAACCTTCGATACCTATCCAACATATCGCCGTTGCATTTCTAGCAGTGACAGTTCATGAGGACGCAGCCTGTCGCAGGCCTCGCGACGGAAGAAGTCAACCATCAGATTCTTCAATTGCAAAGTCCGGCCGATAACCTTTACTTGACATACTTCGAAGCAGCGCAAACACCCGTTGAACTAATTCAACCCATTTCATTTTGTTCATTGTAAATGAAAACGAACTGCGAACACACATCTGGCCATCCCCAGGGGTTCGGCGGACTCGGAGCGGAGGAGCTTTGCGCGTAGTTTGTACGTTTTGTACGTACAATCTTCTTGTCCCTCCGCTCGTGTCACATCTCTGATTTCATCTGCCCGATGTGGGCTAAAGCACACCCGTGATAATCGCGCGCACGTACGGTCCACTTTGTTTAATTCTTCCGTTGTTCGGTCTTTCTGTCATCATTCGTCCAGTGGCAGCAGCATCCCAGGTCCTCAGATTGGGATATAGGTGTTCCCCGATTCTTTGCACAGCTCCGTACGATCGACGGGCTTTGCCCCATCCACACTTCTGGCCACGTATGAGCCACTTGTACGATAACATGATTCCCTCAAAGGGGCTTACCAATTCTCGAGCGCCCAACCTTGGCTAACAATGCACACAGATGTAATTTTTGGCAAGCGTTGAAAGCAAACTTGTATCCATACATACTATGCTGGTTCTACTCAACAATCTTGCTTTTGTCGAGTTACTTGTCGTCAAGCATGAGGACGCAAAATCCATTGTTAAGGTATCAGTCGAATTGTTTTGGCCACTCCCCACTCGCCTCCTTGAGAATTTGTCCCAGAGACTGGTTGAGCTTGCCTTATTCCAAAACAGATTCCACGGGCTTACTGTGCTATTACAGTATACGGCAACTAACTTCTGTTCTTCCGAAGTTGAAAACGTGCTTGCGTTCTCTAACACACTACCGGAGGAATTCCGGGGTGCATCTCAACAAACTGAATTGTTCTAGTGGAAACGGTCTCTTTTTTTTTCACGGCCTATACCCTATGGACAAATGTTGTGCTGTGACTCCACCGCGCTCATTAATCTAGTCACCCTGGCCCTACTATACGGACACATTCCGATAAGTATGTGTGCCCCCGAGGCGTAAAAAAACACCATTCCACGCACCCGGTTACACCCAAATGGTTCGGCACCTTTTTTTGGTCGAAACATTTGCACATCAAGGTCACTCAGGATTCGTCCAGCAGTGCTTACTATACAACAAAGTTTGGAATCCTTATCAAAGTGTTAGGGCCGATCAGGGCCACGCCACGGACATCCAGCGGGATCGTACTTGCCAGTTGGGATTCAGATCGTCGGTACGACCACTTATCAGTTCGCTGTTTCGCTAGAACTGAACGTTACTAGACCCGGAGCGAAACCCGGAGTGCTTCTGGAACATTTGGAACATTGCACGGGGGTTACTGCGATTACGTACAAGGCTTAGGATGGGCTGACTGTTAATGTTAAAATAGCAGCCAGCGAAAGTAAGGTTTCTGTTTCCCTATCTGATAGTTGCTCTAATGACAGCGAACGGACTGCACCAAAATCTTCGGCCCCATCATCATGAGACGACTTTTTAACGCTGCCATCAGCCCAGACCCTGCGCTAGGTCATTGCGTGGACCGTCTAACCTGACGGCGGTTGATTATTTTTTATACGATGAACTCTTTAAACTGAACTTCGGCTCAAAAGTGCACGATCTACTAGTACTAGTACCTGTGGTCAGTCATTCCGCCCATTGGCATCACACCTCATTAATGCGATCACTTCCAGTTACCCGTTCCCACCATGCGGTTCTGTGTCATTGTAAGGGGAGGCCCGCCGCTGGGCTCGGAACGAGCGAATCGAAGCGCCTACTACGCCTCTCGGACAGTATTTGACATTCGTAGATTACTCCTTTCGTACGATCGCTTTTCCCCTTTCTTCTTAGCCTTATTTACTTTACATTACCATATGCCACCTGTCGACATCTCCAGCAACCGAACGGCGACCTTGCGCGCTCGTGTCAGTCAACATTTGATACCCTTTGCCAACGAGTATTGGATATTCAAACCATGTATATAAACTACCAAAACACTTCGAGTACGAGGGAGAACGAGCCGGCGCGAGAGCGCTAGCCTCGCTCGGAGTATTTCCCTTTCCCCTTTCCAATGTAAACCTCTTTCCCTATCACTCTCTTGGAACTCGACAGCACGTCAACACGACACTTCGCGCTTACATCATCCACGTGGTGGTTACGTTTGTAGCTTATAGGCTAATGGTGGTCCTGTGGCCTTTGTTGGCGGGTTTTCAGGTCAAAGCACGATATGATCACTGGCTGGTGATTATCCCTGTGAACTGTGTATCTTAGCCACTTGTGCGTGTATGTGCAAATGAATCCAAGCTTGTCGTTATTCAAAGTGGTTTTCAAGACAGCGTGTGGGTGGCGTCATGCATCACTGTGACTGATTGCGTTATTTTTTACCATCTATTTTGCTCACAGGGCTCAATCTCACCAGTTCCTCTCGTCCCGTCCACCCATTCCCATGATACATATCACCACAACCTAACCACGAACAAGAAACGGAATCCAATATTCCTAGTATCATAAGGGAAGTGGGCATCTCCAAGTCTGGATAATTTATCCAAGTGGCTGATCCGGGCCTAAATTTGTTGCGTTTTGCACAATTGACTCAAATTTATCAAAGTGTACCAACATCTTTGTAAACTTGATACAATTTATGTAGAATTAAGATGTTTTGTAGTGACATCAGGAAAATTTATCACCATATACAAATATTGCTAAACTTGATACAATTACAGTAATGTGGAACTACAAACATGACCAACTGTTCTCAAAATGCATTTTCAGAGTGATTGGCCCAATCGTGGTGAAGCAGATGCGAAGCACGTCTGTGAGTTTGCGAGGAGATTCAAAGACAGGAAAGGATGGAGGAGACATAGTATATTACTCTGCTCGACGGAGTTATCGTGCATGTATAAGAAAATCAAGGGCATCCACCAATCCTCTGCCGCCACTGCCATTGCTGTTGCTGTTGCTGGGCTGCTGCCATGCCACAAGTCTCGATTGCTGTTGCTCTCATGTCGTCGCGTTACCACTGCTGCCATGCCATTGCATTGCTGCTGCTGCTGCTGCTGCTGCCATTGCTATCGTGTCGCAGTCACCGCTGCTCCTGTGGTCATCATGTCTTTTTCTTTTTCTGGGTGACTGAGATATGCTGCCGTGCCTATTACCAAATAGAATCAATGGATCACTGTCAACTTTGGGTGAACTGATTGAATAGACAGGGGGGGGGGTGAAGCAGACACGATGACGACGCTGACGGGCCCAGTAGCTCGCATTCAGCACTGAAATCGAGTCAAAAGACACAGTGAGATCGCCATGAGATAAAAGGTGATTCTTGAGGGCACGGAGAGGAAGAGAGGGGAAAACACAGGTGAGAAAGTTACATTCCTGGAGCACTGGAATCGAGGCTTTTTGAGTACTTTCTGTCAAGAACTTGCGAGTTCTGGCTATGTTTACTTACATTTTGTGGACTGACTATGATACATGCATTCAACTGCCAATAGGCGCAGCTATGGGCGCAACCCCGTTATGGCACATCGCGCCATAAAAATAGCTAAGTCTTCTTACGGTATTATGTTCTCAGGTTCTGGATATGGTACTAGTACCGCACGGGGTGCGATGACTAAGACTGCTGACTGGATTGCTGACTAAAATCAAATAACCCAAGTAGCCCGACTGTTAGTACTGACTGATTGCTTACGAGTTTGGTTATGAATCCTACCAGTTACTGTACTAGGACTGACTGATTGCTTACTGATTTGATTACTGTACAAGTACAATGACTGAGCCGGTTTGTAAGGCGATTACAAACTGAACCTGTATATAAGCCCTGTGGGCAGAGTAGTATGAGCCTTAAGTTCGACTTAATCATCTTCTACTTGCATATTCCTGTCTAGCAAGCACCTCAAGAGAGTGGCCCTATTTCCTATTGCTATCCTCTTACGTTGCATTCAGGGTAACATCTGAGCAGAGCTGAAGCTTAGTGCTTGTGCTATAACAAGCAACACTCACATGCTTGAAAGTGTCGCTGTAACTGAGTCGTAACAAAGTGACTTGGGTGACCAGAGTTTTTATCAGGGGTATGCAAACCTTGACACTTTCCAACGCACAGTAGCTACTTGTATAAACTGCCACGGTAATCGTAGGTTTCCTGAGTCTAACAATCGAGGCGATGAACAAGCTTTGAGGAGTCTAAGGAATCAAAGGAGTCAAAGGAGTATCAAAGGAAAATAAGGCTGGTAAACAGGACTGAGTAGTGGCATGTAGTGAGGTCTAATCAAAAGAACACAATACCAGAGCACGAAATCGAGAAGCAAAGGGACAATTCTAGTAGGGGTGGCCCAGCGTGCCGGCGCGAAGGCACAAGCGTGGCCGCGAGGCTGAGGTGAGGCCCTTTGATGAGCAATTGGGCATTGTGGGCATTGCGTCGTGGAGTCGAGGACAAAGGCAGTTGGGCAGCGAATAGGCTGTGTGTCACCGGCTCCTGGGACGGCTAGCTTGTATGCCGTGGACCAGGGTAAGTTCTAGAACCGGCACTATGATATTCCTCCGCGATACGTACTCTTCTGATGTGGCCCTTGTTCTGATTGATGGGTTGATGCGCCGACCGCCGCCGACTGTGATAGCTTGATGTACCGTTATCTCGGCTTTATGGGCATAGCCACCCCTGTACCTATTTATACGTGCCATGTACCACTAGGACTCGCAAGTCGAGTCTTTTTCGTCATAAACCGTTGTTCCCCCTTCAGGGCTCCCTGTCAAAGACTCGTCGTCTTTGCTCGGTACCCTCGTCTTGCCACTCAAAGTGAACGCGACCTTGGTCCTTCCTCGGCCTCGTCCTCTTTGAGTAGGGGTCGTACTCTTCTTCAAGATCTCTCCCGGTATACGGACGGGTACATGTTCGGACTAGCGATCGTTATCGTAGTCTATATCGCAGTCTTCATCGTCATCCTTTCCTCCCATTGCTATTGAGTGAGCTGGTGAAACCGTAGCGGTGACATCAGACTCGACTTCGAGTCAATACGGCCTCACAGATAGGCTTTAACCCGACAGTGGAGTTCTTGGAGAACTACCCGGACAAGGACGTCCCACCGCCTAACTCCCACGTCTTCTGGAGAGAAGCACCCGCCTCCCAGAGAAGGAATTACGGAGTGCACCTATTTTACCCGTCAGGAAAATACGGAGAAGGCAAAGCAGCCTTCGTCTACTGGAAAGCCACCACCGAGCGTTGGCACATACTAAGCCACAGAGAAGGACAAACTTATCCCAACTGGGGAGAGCCGATTCCCGAAGCCGAAGAATTCAATTACCCTCTAGGAGAGGTACCGCCCAATTTCGCGTTCGAAGACCACGCCCGAAACAGATCCACTCCGTCAACATCAGACGACGAGAGTTCGGATTCCCAAGAAGCACCAAGCAGCAGACCAAGGTCCGATACTCTCGACCAGCTCACGAAACAGGTTCAAGCCCTCTCAATCGCCCCACCGTCCTATCACGATACCATGGCAACCCTCGTTAGCACGTCCGCGAGCGCCCCCACACAACAAGTACCCCCCTCGCAAGCTTCTTCTCCACCCGTGGCCCCCTCCGCCTCCAGCGGCTCCATACAAAATCGCCTCAACACGGCCATGAGGCGCACAACGATATCAGGAGGCCCCTCAGGAGGAGGAGGCGGTGGAGGAGGAGGTGGCGGAGGAGGAGGAGGCGCACCAGGACCGGGACCTCCAATTCCCCCACCTCCAGCAGTAGGACAAGCAGCGATCGACCCAAAAATGATGGGAGCGCTCCCAGCCATTTTCGACGGCAACCGCGAAAGAGCAGACGATTTTATCGAAGAGCTCAAGGCGTACATACGCCTCAACAACAATGTGGGAGGCATGAACTCATACCTTAAGCGCATAGCCCTGGCCCTCACCCTGATAAAAGGGCCTCTCGTCGCCAGCTGGACTCGAGACTTCGGCAATTTCTTCGACACCCTTACCGCGGCAGACGACATCCCAGCCACCTGGACGGCCTTCCTGGACGAATTTGCGCACCAATTCCAGGACACCCAAAGAGAGGAACGCGCCAAGCTAAAGCTCCAGACACATCGCATGAAATGGCCAGAGATCGATCAGTACATCTCACATTTCGAACAACTAGCCAGAGAAGCCGGCTACACCATCGGCAACTCGGAGACTAAGCAGTTCTTCATCCAAGGTCTCCCACGAGGAGTGGCCGAGGATGTCATGAAGCCCCCACTCATACACACGTACACGGACATCAAAGAGAGGGCCATCGAGAGCGTCAAATCCCGACAGGTCATAGATCAGATCTTTGGCCCCCGACGCACCCCCTTCCCCACGAGAGGGACAAATCCCAATCCGTTCAACCGCCCGAACAGGGGAGGGAGACCCCTGCAACGCCCTCAGCCGCAAAACGGAAGACCCCAATACACTTCCACGAACGCCCCACCGTGGATGGCGAACCAACCGGTCCCGATGGACGTGGACCGCACCAAGGCTGGACCATCAGCCCGAGGACGAGCGATCCAATCCCAACCGCGTCAACCCCAGCGAGCACAGCTGTGCTTCCAGTGTAACCAGCCGGGTCACTTTGCCCGCAATTGCCCACAGAGGAAGACCCAAGCCAGTCTCATTGACTGGAACGACGACGAAACCGTCGCCGAAGAACCGAAGGACAAAGTGGCCTGGATGGAGGAACAGCTCCGTTCACTCACCCTCGAAGAGTCCTCCTCACTGGGAGAACGCATGAGGGAACGACAGGATTTTCACTCGGTCTAATCTGTACAGCCTGGATTAGACAGATCTCGAAGAATGTATTTATGTCGGCGCGCAAATCGATGACAATCCGTTCCTTCATACATTCCTCGAGAAAGAGGGCTGAAGCGATTGCTCTGGTAGACTCTGGAGCAACTGAAAATTTCATGAACTTGAACTACGCAAAATGGCTGGGCCTATCAATAAAGAGGCTGGATCACCCGCGACAAGTCTACAACGTGGACGGCACGCTCAACCGAGGGGGTTCCCTAGAGTTCTTTACGGATGTGCAAGTCCAAACGGGCACCAATCGCACGAACATGAGATTCTTTCTCACCAACCTAGGAGATCATAAGCTAATTCTGGGATACCCATGGTTTGCCGCCGTGCAACCAAAGATCGATTGGCTCCGAGGATGGCTCGACCACTCCCAACTCCCCATCATTATACGGAGTTTTGACGCAGCCCGAGCCAAATTCCTTCCACGAACCACTACCCCCACTCGAACCGAACGAGACCCGATCCTAATAGCACGAATCGAATGGCCTGGTCCCCCACGGCAAGACACCCCAAAACCCTCAATACCAGCCCAGTACCAACGCCACCACAAGATCTTCAGCGAGCAAGCGGCCCAACGCTTCCCCGAACCGAGAGTCTGGGACCACGCCATCGAACTGAAACCCGACGCCCCAAGCTCAATACCCGGAAAGGTCTACGCCCTCACTCAACTCGAGCAAGAGGAGCTAAAGAAATTTGTGCAAGAACATGTGAAGAAAGGTTACATCCGCCCGTCCAAGAGTCCTTACGCCGCCCCCTTCTTCTTCATTAAGAAGAAAGACGGAAAGCTTCGCCCGGTCCAAGACTACCGACGGGTTAACCAATGGACAATCAGAAATCGCTACCCCCTTCCGCTTATCCCTCAACTGATCAACAAAGTACGCTCGCGTACCCTCTTCACAAAGTTCGACATACGTTGGGGGTACAACAACGTGAGGATCAAGCAAGGGGACGAATGGAAAGCAGCGTTCATCACGAATCAAGGATTATTCGAACCAACGGTAATGTTCTTCGGGCTTACAAACTCACCGGCGACCTTCCAGATGATGATGGATGCCATCTTCGCAGAAGAACTGCGAGAAGGATGGCTAGTCATCTACATGGACGACATGCTAATCGCAACCGACGACGACCCCCGTTTTCATGAACTGTGCGTCCACCGCGTCCTCACGAAGTTGGCAGAACACGATCTATACCTAAAACCCGAGAAATGCGTGTTCGAACAACGTCGAATCGACTTCCTAGGAGTAGTCCTCCAACACGGTACAATCCACATGGACCCAACGAAAACTCAAGGAGTCGCCGACTGGCCACGACCAACCAACGTGACCGAAGTCAGAGCATTCTTAGGCTTCACCGGCTTCTACAGGTACTTCATCCCTAACTACTCCAAAATCGCGCGCCCCCTCCTAGACCTCACAAAGAAAACGGTTCCATGGCACTGGGGAAGTGCACAGATGAACGCCTTCGAACTCTTGAAAACCCTCATGTGCAGAAGACCCGTCCTCGCCCAACCAGACTACACAAAACCGTTCATTCTCCACACAGACGCATCGGGGTATGGCGTGGGAGCCATACTCTTGCAGGAGGGCGATCCTAACCCAGAACGCCCCCTCAAATTTCGCCTCCACCCGATCGCATACTACTCAGCCACCTTCATCCCAGCAGAACGAAATTACGACATCTACGAGAGAGAACTACTGGCAGTAGTCAAAGCACTCAAGCATTGGAGACACCATCTGGGGTTCACCCAACACCCCTTTACGGTGGTTACTGATCATGCAAACCTCGCTTTCTGGAAGGAGCCAAGAGACCTAAACAGGCGCACGGCCCGATGGCACGCTCTCCTCCAAGACTACTGGTTCAACATCCAAGTAACGCCTGGAAAATCCCACATGGCAGCGGACTTCCTATCACGACCACCATCAAAAGACAAAGGAGAAATGGACAACAAGCAAGTGATCGTCCTCCCAGAAGCGTTATTCGTAGACTCCCACTACGAAATCCCCAACGAACACCGGGGACTACCACGGACACCGTCAAACGAACTACCGCCCCGGCCTCTCAAGTCGCCGTCACGAATCCGAGTCTTCGACCTAGACTCAATCCACTATGATCTCGAGGACAACATCCGGTGGGCGCAGAAACAACACCCACTCCTAATGAACGAATGGAAAGAAACCCACGGCTGTGTACAAGAAGAGCTATCCCATCGCGTCCCAAAATGGACTCAATTGGGCAGATTAGTCGTCCCGCCAGACCTGGAGCTCAAGAGGCACATCATGACCCACACCCACGACGCGCCAATAGCAGGACACCCAGGGAGAGACGAGACCATCCGCCAAGTAAAAAGAGACTTCTGGTGGCCAGGCATGACCGCATGGATCACGGACTACGTCGAGGGATGCGGCGAATGCCAACAGAACAAAATTCGCACTCACCGCCCCAGAATCCCCATTTACAAGATTGACACTCCCCCAGACGCTAAACCCTTCGAATGAGTGGCGATGGACCTCATCACTGGCCTGCCTAAAAGCCACGGATACGACGCAATCCTCACCATAGTGGACCACGGTTGCTCACGAGCGGCGACCTTCGTCCCCTGCTCCACCACGGTCACGGGACCTGAGATTGCGCAAATGTACCTGGACAACATCTATCGATGGTTTGGATTACCCAAAAAGGTCATCACCGATCGAGACCCCCGCTTCACCTCCCACTTCGGCCAAGCCCTCACGGCAAAATTGGGGGTCCAACAAAATCTATCGACGGCCTTCCATCCCCAAACCGATGGCCTAGCTGAAAGAACGAACCAATGGATCGAACAATACCTCCGTCTGGTAACGAGCGCGCAACCGAACGATTGGAGCAGTTGGCTCACCATCGCCTCGGCAGTCCACAACGACCGAGTTAACTCCACGCTAAAGATGACGCCCAATCAAGCCTTGTTGGGGTACCGGCCCATCCTATATCCAAATCAAATCCTCGGGACCAATAATCAGGAAGCGGAAGCCCGAATCGATGATCTCCTTCAACGAAGGGCGCAAGCTACGGCGGCCATCAATCAGTCAGCGCGCGCAGGAGAGATCCGAAAAGACATGTTCCAAGTCGGGCAATACGTCTGGCTCGAGGCGAACAATCTAAAACTCCCGTACCAGACCTCCAAATTAGCCCCAAAACGTCAGGGACCCTTCAAGATCGTTAAGCGGATCTCTTCTGTGGCGTATCAACTGGAGCTCCCAGTGTCCTGGGCCGTCCACGACGTGTTTCACGCCTCCCTCTTATCGCCCTATCGCGAAACCCCCGCTCACGGGTCAAACTTCCGCCGGCCGCCACCCGACTTGATCGGAGGCGAAGAAGAGTACGAAGTGGAGGCCATCATCAATCACCGGTTCAAGGGTAGAAACCGGCAGCTCCAATATTTGATCAAATGGAAGGGTTATCCCCACAGCGACAACACCTGGGAGCCTAAAGCAGCTATATTCGCGGATGAGCTGATCCGAAAATATCACAAGCACAGCCCACTCCATCCGCATAAAAGGGGGTCGCGCGTCGCAGTCCTCTCCTCACCAAACTGGCCCCCTTCGAAATCGACCCTCTCTTCGCCCTCCCTGTCTTCTGGCATCTACCAGGTCTCGAGCTCCCTCCGAACCCGTGGCTACAGTTCCATCTCCAGACCCTCGCAGATCATTTCGAGCGCAAGCATAGGATGTCCCAGGCCCTCGAACCCTCTTCCCCCGCATCTGCCAGTTCTTATGCCGTCCCCCACGTTACTGGGGCCCCTCTCTCGCCGCGATCCACCGCCGCGCTCCTGGCCGCCAATCCCCACGTCCCCGAAGAGACTATGCGCCAGATCGCGGCCGGACTCCTTCGCACCATCGAAGAGCGCGAGGCAGCTCACAACACCGAAGTATGGGAGCTTCGCGAAAAGCTCCTCCGTCTTGAGGAGCTTGTGGGCGACGAAGATTCCGACCAACCCCCCGAGGGATACATCCGCAACGATGGCAAGATCCCCAACTTCGACATCCCAATGGACGACGGGCTCTACCTCCCGGCCAAATGGATCAAATTACACGAGGGGGATTACACCAAGGCCTCCGGGCTCACCGGTAAGGAGCTCTCCACCGAGAGCCCCTACTCCATGGAGATCTACGCGTCCCCCGACATCCGCCCTCATGAGGTCCCCGAGCCGCTCCCCCTCTGGGTTCAAACCATCATCGAGGGACGCACCGCGACCTTCGAGTCGCTTCGCCGAGCTGCTATCGAGCTCGAAGACTTCGGCATCGTCGCCGACCTCACTCGCGCCCGCGACATCTATCTCAAGGCGCAAGAAATGGAGCTACAACGGGATCAAATCGAAGCTGACCTCTCACTCCTCCAAGAGAAGTACGTTCTCGCCCGCGGCCGCCTCGAATTGGCCCGCATCTCAAAACGTCTCGCCCGCCAACAGTACTTGGTCCCTCCGGTGCTTAGGGACGACGACAACTTCCCCCGAGTCCCTCCCAAAGGGAAAAACGTGAAGCGAGGTCGCTTCGCCATCTAGAAGGAGGGTGATGTCACCGGCTCCTGGGACGGCTAGCTTGTATGCCGTGGACCGGGGTAAGTTCTAGAACCGGCACTATGATATTCCTCCGCGATACGTACTCTTCTGATGTGGCCCTTGTTCTGATTGATGGGTTGATGCGCCGACCGCCGCCGACTGTGATAGCTTGATGTACCGTTATCTCGGCTTTATGGGCATAGCCACCCCTGTACCTATTTATACGTGCCATGTACCACTAGGACTCGCAAGTCGAGTCTTTTTCGTCATAAACCGTTGTTCCCCCCTTCAGGGCTCCCTGTCAAAGACTCGTCGTCTTTGCTCGGTACCCTCGTCTTGCCACTCAAAGTGAACGCGACCTTGGTCCTTCCTCGGCCTCGTCCTCTTTGAGTAGGGGTCGTACTCTTCTTCAAGATCTCTCCCGGTATACGGACGGGTACATGTTCGGACTAGCGATCGTTATCGTAGTCTATATCGCAGTCTTCATCGTCATCCTTTCCTCCCATTGCTATTGAGTGAGCTGGTGAAACCGTAGCGGTGACACTGTGGCATGTGGGCGAGGACAAAGGCGATTGAAAGTGAGATGGGCATGGGAATGAGGTAATAATGAAGGAGCGAGGCAGGAGGGTGTGAGAGGGTTGACATGGGGATCGAGTCGGCATCGGCAAAAACCCCCACGAATCCGCAGTTTCTGCGATCAACGACACAGCTCACCTTACAGGGGGATGGGTATCAGTATTGGGGCATGGGCAAACCTTTGTCTCCTTGAGTGCGTGAGCAAGCTCCATCTCCCATTTATCCACCACCTTGTGCTTCACTTCCACCATCGCAAGTCGCCGCTCTATTCACGCTCGACATCCTCATGCACAGCACGCATCGACATGCTGAGGTCATCCTTATAGCTCTTGATGACCATCTTGAGTTTGTGGATGGTGTGTGATGTGTCCCAGTGTGCCGACGCAAGACCACAAGTGCGGCCACGAGGTTGGTGGAAGACCTTTTGATGGGCAAGTAGATGTGTCGAGGGTGCTGTGCCATGAAGTCGAAAACGAGGGCAGATGAGTGGCGAGAAGGCTGTGGTGTGCGGTCAGGGACAAAGGTGAGCAAAAGAGATATGGGCGCAGGAATGAGGCGATAGTGAATGAGTGAGGCAAGAGGCAGTCCCACAATTGTGTCGGTGTCAGTCAGCCAATATGGTACCGTACGGGGGTATCAAAAAAATGACAAGTCAAATAGTGGCTCCATTTGAAATGGACTGGCTGCACCCGAAAACACCCACATCACGACTCAAAACTCAACCACGCTCCTCTCTAACACCATCATTCATCACTCAACTTGTTGGCCCTTGGCACCACCACCCACATGGATCTCCCTGTCACCAGCATGCGAGAACGGATGGGTTGGCGTCCGTTGGACCACGGTAAGTTCATGAACTGGCTATGTCCCATCGTATGTACTGTTCCATATCATGTTTGATCTGTACAAGTGAGATTGTACCTTACCAGGGCTTGACGTCCTGATCTACCGCTAGCTGTCTGTTTTACGCCACGCCTCTGATTGATTGATTGATTGTAACCACTGTTCGTATAAGGCTTTATGGGAATAGCCTCCCCATTCTTAGTATTTATAGCGCTGTACCTAGTTACTAAGACTCTAACTTGAGTCTTCTGTCTCAATACCAGGTCGTTCTTGCTACAAGTTGAAGTCGGGCGTACTTCGTCGCCCTTGGTTCGACTTATCACTCCACTCCTGGAAGACGTACGGGTGTATGCTTGCCTTTCTCATTGTGACCTTTGTGCTTTTCCTCGTATTCACCATTGGACTATCGGGTCTGTTGTAGCAGCAGTGACACTCCCTGAATGGCTTCAACAGCTCAAGGGCATCAGTGGGTAAGCAAGAGCTCTACATCATTTGGCAACAGGTTCACCATGATCGAGGACCTGGCCACCTTGGACCTCTCACCAGCCGTGAAAGGTGTTGATGCCATTATTCACATTACATCTCTGCCTTCAAATTCCAGCACCCCTCAAGTCATCCTCAATGTTTGTGGTCTCCTGCAGAGGCTCTATACCATTCCCAAACTTACCTTTACTTGAAAACCCCCTTTCTTTTTCTCAGAGCGCTTTTCAGCACCATCTGCATTCTCGAAGTTGCTCTCGCTGCAGCTGTGAAACAGCTTGTCATCACAGCAAGCATCTCTCTTCCCATAGAGTTGATTCTTCCCCCTCTGTCAATACCCAAAAAAAAACAGATAAGGTTCCTCGCTTTAATTTCGTAACAATATGAGCAATTGATTTTTCTACTCTGGCAGGTGGCTCTCCCATGGTGACAAGATGCTGCACAACAAATTGATGGCACCATCAGCTTTGCCATCATTGGCGGCATCGAGAAGCAGCCCACATCCACCAGCTCACCTCCAAGCACAACTTGCCCATGCATGCAATTGAAATGGTGCACCACCACCTGCTCACTATGCGTGCCCTGCATGATGTCCAGGTGTGCATGGAGACAAGTTTCCCCATGCTTGATTGGTCTGTGCTCATCACTGACACCTGCATCTGTATGGGGGGTGGCTGTATGGAAATCTCTGATCCATGTTTTGTTTTGAGTAATAACTACATTCTAGATGATTTTGTGCTGACTTGTACGAATACTTGTGGTTATGCAGATATCAATGTTGATGGTATAGTAGACTATGTGGACAGCGCTGGGGAGTCAGGCCAATTGATGTGGACGTCATGCTGAGATTGATATTGATGGTATGCCCAAGTAGGCTACATACTACAAGTGTATTAGGATACAGATGACAATAGACATTGTTCGAGAACATCTGAATTGCGAAAGAATTGCAAGAGCATTGAGGGTGAAAAAAGAAAAAACTGGTCATAAATGTACTCAAATCTTTCCTAAATGTACTCAAATCTTTCCTAAATGTACTCAAATTTTAGGAGATTTGGGCAAGCCCAACAAAATAAACTGATATGATCTATACAAATGCGTATAAATCATTTGGCCCAATATTATATTTGAGCAAATTTGTTGAAAGGCCACCTTTCATGAATTTACTACAATTTATACAAGTTACAGCATCAGTACTTTTGCATGATCCAAAACACCGAGAAACTCCTCCAGTCGATTTCAGTCATTTCAGTTGCTCCAGGCTTCGGGTCAAATCCCACATGAGTGAGAAAATTGACCTTCAGTCGTTTCAGGCTCTCAGTCACCTCTGTTGAGGTGGTCACACGGTATTACTGTACATGATAATTCTCTATCTCTAAGTACTCCCTAATTGGTGTATCACACTCGCGAGCGGCCATGCAAGCAGATGGGGAGATGGTCAGGCAGTCAGCGTAGGCTGCTACTGTGCATGGCGTCACAGTCGCCACTGCTGCCATGGCACTGCAACGTGGCCACCGCACTGACATTGCCATCGCATTGCCATCGCCACTGGTGCGGTGTCCGAGTGTCCTCGGGTGGCAGAGACAAGCACCCCACTCGTTGTGTGATGCCCGGCCCAGCATGGAGGGAGGCGACCAGAGAGGGGGCGATAGGGTGCAACAATGACATTGTCAAATATGAATTAGGAAAGAAAAAAAAGAAAAGAAAAAGTGGAGCGTGCAGATGGCTGCGCCAGCTTGTGAAATGTGATGCCACATGGTGTCTTATGGCTGTTGTCATCATGGTAAGCACCTTTACCAGCCCATCCGCATCTGCAATTGACCATAGAGAGATCTTGCGGATGACCAGCAAGCTCTTCATGTGGCTGCTGGCTGAAGTCCGACAACTTGCTGGGATGCTTTTGGGCACCTACTCATCCGTAACCCTGACCAGAACCACTATTACCATGAGGGATATTCAAAGGAATTTCTGGAGAACGTACTGCTGGAGTGTAAGTTACAGATTTGGGTTTATCTGCAACAGAGCCAACAGCTCTCGACAGGATGTCGGTATCCAACCCCATTCAAGTAAATTGGTGCAGAGTGGAGATATCTCGGTGGCACCAGGAAGGAGAGCATTGACACGAGGGGTGCCAGGTGGGCACAGAGGCAGCCATATGCTGGAGACCATTTCCATTGCTGTCGATGGGAAGGTTCAGTCTCCTGAGCCTGCTGCTGCTCCAGCGCGCGCATTTGCTGTTCAAACATCTTGCAATGGAGGGTGCATTGCCTTTCATGCTTGAGATGTTTGAGTTCGACGTGCTGTAGATGATGATTTAAAGCTCTTGTAAAAGGAAGAGGAGAGGGTAGTGCTCACAGCCAAAAGCTCTGGCATATTAGAGCCCAACCTCACCATCTGGAAAAGCTTGCATCAGGGGAGCAGATGGAATACGTATGACAGTGCAATAGTGTGTGCACGCATGTTGACAAAAAGTTGTCGCACTGGGCGTGGGATGTGAGCACCTATTTCACTCCTGTTGGTGCTGGTGGCTGAGACCATGAGGAGGGGAAGGAGGAGGCAAAGGCACAACTTGCGACTTTTTTTTTGGTTCATATTCTGACTAAGCCCCACCCTACGAGATGTCTTTGTCTGAGGCAAAGGGGGTATTGAAGGAATGCCACGATGGTTCAGTGGTTAGGTTGGATGTGTGTATGTAATCCACCCCTGAGGGGGTCTTGGGTTCGAATCACGCCCAACACATCAGCTTGCCGCAATGGCATTCGTTCATACTGAAGTCAGAAGTGACTGGAGCAACTGAAGTAACTGGAAATACATGGGCATGAGTCATGAAATGCAGTCTGAAGGGCCTGAAACGTTCGATCCGAAGACTGTCTCGCTGAGAGCGTCCGAAACTGCCAGAAATCACCAGAAATCACCAGAAATGCCAGATTTCTGTGTGTTTCAGTCGAATGTAAAAGTTCTGATGAGTAACTTTATGTGAATTTGTACAAAGTTGGAGATGCCCAAACTCCCGATGTCATACCCGATAGTGAGCTAATATCTAAGGCCTCTATCGTATGGATTGCCAGCGGGTTTGACACGATGGGAGATCACAGAGACTGCGTTTTTGGGCTAAAATCACAAGTGTGTCTTGATACTATCTTCTAAGGAAGCCCTATAGTTCCCCCTCCTATGAAGCAAAATTATTGATCAGAATGCTTGCAAACGTCGTCGTTACCGTAACTTAATATAATCGGTGCGGCCCACGACCTTCGTGTATCCATGCCAGTGATTTTTTTAAGTGCGATACCCGATACATTCGCTTCAACAGTGCACACAGATTGGTGGAGGCGGCGGTATTGCTACTTCGTGGGTTTTCTCGTTGCTCCGTCATTCGCTTTTGAAGACGGTCGGCATTTCCCTTTCCCCGTGGATGTTTGCTTTAATAACTCTTCAAGGCTGACCTCCCCTACGATGAAGCCACCATTCAGGAAAGGGTGAGCAGATATAAAGACCTCCGCCTAGAAAGCTGGCAGCCTACAGCCTGAGTACTCATTGCGGCTCGAGGACTAGGTTTACCCCGGGCCTCTTCGGCAACAGATGGGAAATTTGTTTCCTATGCGACTTACGGGCACCGACACGCAACTAGTAGCTATCCCGGCGCACGCGTTGAACGTCGTTGAACTCTCATCCATGTGATCAAATGTTTGAGCGTCCGAGGTGCACGGTACTAAATTCGCACGATCACTCTACCAGGCCGTCATTCTCAATAATCACCCTCGATTGCACCTTCTGTATCTAAATGTCGTCAGCGGTGCATAAAGCCGTTTGACGTACTGAGGCTTTAGGACGCGCAAGAGAGAATTGAATATCATATTATGTATCTGCTGACCTCCTGCTTTCCTGACCTTTACTTGTTCGTTCTAGCTCATCTCAACAGTGTACAGCACATGGCAGTCATCGCGCAAACTCACAAAATGGAAAGCACCAGATAGACCGAAAAATGAGTGCATCATTGTACATGTCGTAACTTGATTCCCACTTCGTTACACGATAGCCGGCTTTCATTGTACAAATGCTGTCTTGAATCATACCCCTTAGCTCACGTCAACGTGGCGGAAACAGCTGGTAGACGTCGGATGACTGTAAGGATCAGAGGAAGCGCGAGACTATTAATATTGTAAGAGCATCTGTATGTAGAACTGCAACCACACTCACCCGTCGCGACGGAGGTAGAAGTAAATTAGAGAAAGCGCCGCTATATGTTCGATGGTTAGATTGCAGATAAGACAAGTAAATGACACAAGTTCTGCGGGTAGCATCGCAATTGAGCCATACACGTTCATTGCGGCATGCGCGACGTAGCTTTGGGGTCAAAATTGAGAGAAATGAGAACGATCAGAGGGGTAACTACATATCATCATATACAACAAGAAGGAACATGACGGACTCGCAGTAAGTAGGACGTGTGTGGATTAAATTTGGGGCTCCACGCGGCATGGCACTTTGAAGGGGAGCACACAGATATGCAACGACGGATTCAAAGCCTACGCCTCCGCCATGGTCACGTCCACAGACGTTGTCCCATCTGCCGCTGGAAGGACCTCAGCGGGAACAGCTGCCTCTCCGTTCGGCACATCTTCTTCTACCTTGTCTGCCTTAGATGGTGCAGTGGGACTGGATCCGGCAGGGGTACCATTTGCGCCAGGTCCCGCCTCCTTATTGGCACTGAGGATTACATGCCACTTGTCGACTAGAGCTTTAGCGCGCAAACGGAATTGGAATTCATCATCACGCGGGATTTTATCCGGTTGTTGCATGTGTATATGGCGCATCACTTTGCCAATTTTTGAATACTGCCAATCGTCAATACGAGAAGATGCCGTAGAAGAAAGGTTAGGCGACAAACCGAAAGGTAATGAATGTTCATCTTGTCATATTGCTCAATAGCGGTGAACAAGTCATTGCATGCGGGCATTTCCTACAAGTCTTGTTAGCCATGCAAAAGAAAATAAGGGTAAACAAAACCAAAACTGACATCCGGCTTGGGGCCGGTACCCTTATCATTTAGGAATGTCTTCTGGAGCTTGTGTCGCCAATCCCTTACCCGAACTGCTTCGGGATCGCTGGCCAAAGCTAAGGATGGTACATTTAATGATAATATAGAAAACGAGAGCCAAAACACTTACGATCATCATCCTTTTTAGGTTTCTTAGCAGCCGGCGGCGAAGCCGCTCGTTTGCTTGGGCCTGCATCATCGTCATCATCCCCATCAGCCTCTGCGGCTCCATCATCCTCAGACTCGACGAGCGCCTTGCTTCGGGCGCCGTTGCGCTTACCAGCTGCCTTGCGCTTCACGGAGTCTGCGTCCTTGTCTTTCTTGGCAGAAGCCTTGGTGCGCACCTTGGGCTTTGTCTCCGACTCGCGCTTACGCTTCTTGGACTTGGACGGAACTTCGTCAGCGTCAGCGTCGCCATCTGCGTCTAACCCATCGGTCTCTCCATCGAGTTGGTCGACCTCCGCGTTTGCCTCTTCCTCCTCGGCGTTGGCACGCTTAAGTTCTTGGTCTTCCTCCCACTTGGCAGGGTCAAGGGCAATTTTATAGCCATCGAGTAATTCGCCGCTGCGCTTACTTGGTTCATTTATGAAGGCCTCGATCTCGTGCGGCTTCAACCGTGATATGTCCTTCGAGACAAGCCAAGCACTGGATTAGGTTTAGAATCGCTGCGCTCTGAAAAGTACCATATGACTTACTGGTCACCTTTAGGGAAGAATCTCACGCAATAAAAGGACGACTTTTTGTGTTGAGGGCGCTCTCTGAGCACCTCTTTTGAGACACTTTGGGGATCGACGACCTGAAGATGTAACAAGTAAGGGAGAGAGCCTGGAGAACCATGGAGGAGAAACACACCATGCCAGGCCAGGGGGGATACCCGCGCACCTTCGCGAGGACGACATCGCGAAAGTCATATGTTGCCTCCTTGTCCGACTTTGAACCCTTAACCATGATGGATCAAACGCGTTGGTGAGGAGATAGAGTCGCGTAAGAAACCGAGAGAAAAGAAGAATAAAAATGAGGAGAACAAGACTGGCCGAGGAAAACAACGGTCACGGAGTGCGAGCGAGGGGCAACGGCAACACCGGCTCGGCTTTTTCCGTCTGATCATCCGGAATTTGCCGGGGCCCGTGCGCCCGCCAAAACCGAAACTCAACACACCGGACATCCGTCATGTTCGAGCCTATTCGTGGCGGCACCCGTGGTGGCCAGGCTGAATTCAAATGGTCCGATGTTTCTGCTGACAAGGACAGAGAGGTGCGCATATCTCCCAATCCCTTCCCTCGACTAAGCAAACCCCTCGCACAGAATTATCTCGGTCACAGCATCAATGCCCCTACAGGCCGGTGGCAGAAAAATAAAGACGTTCACTGGTACAATCGTGAAACAAATGATTCGAAAGACGAACGTTTGAAAGAAATCCGTAAAATCAAGGAGGCCGAAGCCGAAGCACTCTCCGTCGCTCTGTATGTCCCAATCGTTTTGCCTCTCCTGTATGTTCATTGGTATCTGTACAGTGGTTTTGGGTCATCCAAGAAGGAATCAACTCAAAGTGCGCCAGGTACGGGTACAAATGCGATCCCAATCCCTTCCCCGTCAGCGGTGGGTGCGCACGTGAGTCCAGACAAGGATGCGAAGGCAGCGGAGAAGGCCGAACGCAAACGACGCAGAGTGGAGCGCAGGGAGGAGAAGGCGGCGAGGAAAGCTGGAAAGGCAGCGTACAAGGAGCGGCGTCACGCACACTACAGCAGATATCACGACGATTCCCCACATCGCTCTCCGACACCTGTGCGTCGGCAACGCGACAGCCGTTCACCTTCACCCAACCGGCATCGCTCTCCAAGTCGCGACAATCCACGGGACGGTAGATACCGGCGATCACGCGACCGGCTTAGCCCTGACGGTGGCCGTTTGCGCGACCGCTCGCCCCATCGACGTGACTCGCGATCACATTCAGAGTTGCCACCACGGCGACCTCCCCCACGTAACAACTATTATGATGGTGAAAAGCGTGAAGGTGAAAGTTCCAGGGAACGACAGCGGTGGGATCACAATGCAAGGTGACAGTACACCTGGAGGTGGGCTGTGGGGATACAGATGAATCGGTGACTGGCTTTGGAGGTCCGTTTATTGTTCATCCGCTGCCTGCTTGTTATCTTTCCGCCCAACAGTGGACACTTTTCTATTGGCGTACATGAGGGATACGTGTATTATTATCCAGGGTGGAAACTCTTCATTAGTATCCACACGCAGCATTACGTGGGAAGCAATGATCAAGGTGGTTGCCTGACCATGACTGTGACGACGTCATACGGTGGCAGGGTTGGTTGTCGGGTTATTCAGCATCTTGTGGTTACCCCACTTTCCCTCGGTCGTTTTCGTCGAGCGTCAGGAATCTTCGATCCTTCCGTTGCTTCTTAACCGACACGAGTTGCGCTACTCCTTAATACCTCCAGACATCTGTGTTTGAAAGTCAATGATATGGTCCGTACCGGGTCAGTCTTCATGACCGTGGATGCCGTCGCCTATGAGGTGTAAATCATTGGGCGACAATGTTGGATCTAGCAACAGAACTGGTCAAATTGTCCTGGAATAGAGGGCGACACACGATCCCACATTACTTCTCCCGCAGCGACATATCTGGGAACGGCACCATGACGCCTAGTATGATGCAGGTGACCAGTCTGCGGTGCTCTCCTGCGAAACCAGTCGATGATTACCTAGCGCATGGAGAGGGAAAATTGGTGCGCGATCACCGTTATAGTCTTTTGCTTGGCGCTCCGTACAACTTCATGGCTGAGATCCTTTAGGCTAGTGATGCCACCCCGCCAAAATGAAGCACTTCCCAGGGGTGTCAGGCGATGAAGCTCGATGAAGGAGCGAGAGGGTGCATAGACCAAGACCCCATTTTGTCGGTGCCTGAGACCCGATCGAGATTCTAACGTGATCCCTTTTCTGCCACGCCTCCTCTGACCGTGGCCCATCAATGTTCCGCCGTGCCCTCCGTGTCCTGCCCAGTTACACGGCGATGAACATCCCAAATATTGCTTTGGGGTCCCTCCACCTGACATCGCGCGAATCCAGAAGAGAGCTTCAAATGGCCAGCGATGTCCGAGTTCGCACATCTGGGGGTGTGTTTTCACCACCGAGAACGAATTGTTGGTAGTAAAGCACCCCATCCGGCAGGGTATTCTTCTCCACGATTATCGTTAGTCCCATGGCATTCGCAGCCACGAGGCACAACTCATTACATCGTATCACTAGGACATTCACAATTAATGACCGTCGCCGCGAGTACGAACGCAATTGGCTAGCTGGCCTTCTGACCCAATATGGACCCGTCGATTGCTTTCAGATGCTTCGCAAGCGCGAATCCTGAGCGCTGAGCTCAGAGGAAATAGCCTTCACGGATATCGGCCATCTCCGATAGCTACCGCTTCGTTTCATCAAACCTTCTCATAGAACGGTACGGCGTATCTGCAACAGCTCTCGTGCGGTGCGGCATCTAGAGCACGAGCCCCTCCTGCGGCTTTCCACGCGACAATATGCACCCACTAGCCGCTGTCTAGTATTCCAATTTGTTGTCCCTAAGCGCCATGGGGTGTCGCCCATGCCTGATCATCTAGGACTCTCACAAGGAGTGCGAAAGGAGGTGAAGGTGACTGGTTTCGAGTCGTGACCCCCTTGGCGTTCACCGTCATCTTGCTCCAGGACAGGATTCAATTATACCACCTCTGGAGCAACATAGACCACTTGAAAACCAAACCTAGATGTTCACGGTCATGACGGCCGTAGAGGGCAGACTATATTGTAGCCTAAACCATTTTCGACTGCGCCATACCACTGTGTCTGATTTCCGGTTTAGGGACGATTGATGATATCACATGCCCTCACGGCCTCGCCTGATGGGCGTGCCCGTGACAAACATCCGGTCATCGCGCTCATGGGCCATTCCTCCAAAGGTAGCTTGGAGTGGTAGTGGCTCAACTTGCTGAGTATCTCATTTCTGCTTTCCCTATCGGTGACGCTTTTCACAGCCCCCGCTCGATTGACAACTATGATCTGTATTGGGAACGCTGATCAGCTTGCCTCACGGCGGACGACAGGTAGGCCATCCTCGTTCCGAATCTCTATCAATAGCGCTCAGCCACTCCTACACGTGCAAGCGCTTTTTTGATGAATGAACGTGGGATGGAACTAGCATATCTGATATCACTAGTGCCCAGGTGGTCCTTACGGGTGCGATGGTAGACCATACTGAACTCCTTTGAGCCGCCGCACATATGGTGCGTCCTTTTTTCGTCACTGATATAAAAGGCGGCTATGCAGGGTCACCAGAACTCGGTTCCTTTGTTCCTTCTCGTCCATTTTGCCTGCCTGCCCATTCTCAGGTGTGCCAGTGCGAAGCTGCGTCCTCCTGATCACGACCTGTGACTCCATATCGGATGCAATAAGATGGTGAAGACAGGAATCCCGTTCATGCTCGAGGACAAGTCTGGTTCGCTGTCGGGCTCTAGTTTCGTTGATTTGTACGAACGCATGTGTTTGCTGTTGCGCTGTACGCGTCGTGATCCCGATGGCGCGTCACAGTACAGGGTCTACGATGTGACTTTCGAGCAACCGATCCTAGCACCCGAAGCGACCCAGTTCCTACCCGAAGCGACCCTCGAGTACGGTGCGGCTGGTGCGCTTGGTAATATTACCATAATCGAGCCTGGAGGCTCGTCACGGACACAAACGATGTCCTCGTTTCTCGTGGAGGTCGGAGGGTACGCCATCCCTGCTGCATCATGGTTGTTCCTGTGGACAAGCGCTCATGCCAGGTTTCCGTAAAACACAGCGCGCCGCGCCACCGGAAATTCATCGCTTCTGATGGACAAGAATACAGCTGGAGTTGGCGAACGAACACGCGAGAGAATCTCGAGTGGTCCGTGAGTACTTGTCATGTACGCCTTCTAGCGGGAGGATCTGATCACCAGGTGATAGTGCGTCAATGCGAGCGGACACACGGTTGCGTGGTACGCGTTGAAGATACCCGGCGAGCAATACGCAGATTCATCCGGCTGTATGTTCGGCGTCGAGGAGCCGTACCCCCATCTCGCAATAGGCAAGATATTGTTATGTTAAAGCCGACTTGAAGGACTAGCCGACTGATGGCCATTTTATGATAGATTTCCTCGCAACGCTGCTGATTATGCGGCATATTGCAGAGCGCAACATGTGAAGCAAGCCAGTGTGAGGGCTTCTGACGAATCTGCAGTATAGTATCAAGAACAACTCTAGGTGCTTTCTAGTTTGTAAAGCGTTGACTTTGTGTTCGGGGCGTGTTTTCATTCTGCCTGCCGAGTCGTGTAGTCACGTCGCGTATGTATGATGTGGGCACCTTAATCTGTCATAATTAATCATGTATAAGCGCGCGCCTGGACGAGCGATGAGAAAAAAGGCGCCTGGCCTGTGCCACGCGTGACTCGACAGCCGATGCTGGATGGATTAGTAATTCGTGCGATGCATCCTTGCAAGTTCGCCTGGTGCACAGGTATCAGGCCCCGGGTCGCGTTGACCAATGCCAACTCGCCTGTGTTCTGGAACGTGGTGCTGCGCTGCCTAAATTGACTCATTCACGGGCACTGGCGGGCGGGGCGGCGGACTAACCGGGTAACCATGCTGGTCGAGTCAGTTTTACGCAGCACGCAGCACAACACTGACAAGGACCGGACCAGCAGATGACTGTGATAATACTCATCGTGCATAGCCCGGGGGCCGTGTCGACTCGACCTCAGACACGCATTTAACTCTGAGCATGCAGAGTGCACCGAGTCAAAGAAATCCGCGTTTTTTACCCTCGTCTCTCTTCGACCCACTAGTACTATCCGCCGCGGACATCACATGGGCCCACCCGCTACACCAAGTGCCGGAGTATTTCAACACGGAAAAAACACAGGAAACGGGGGTTATCATGTTTATGGCAGTGCCCATCAAGCCCGCCAGGGCCTGCCCCCTTCCGCGAATATCTCTCACTACCAGTATCAACTCACCCATTCCACGGCACAGCCAGGAAGGCCTGTCGCGGGACGGCGCACCCGGCCCGGACAATGATTTTGACTGACCTAATCAGTCTCGCTCCACCCCTCATTCCCCTGCACAATCACCGCTACACCGCTACAGGACCATCGTGCGTCGTCACCTTCCCAATCGCACTACAGGACTCGACTTCACAATCCCTCCAGCAATCCCCAAGTCCTGCGTCCATCATCGTATCTTTCCCTTCAAATCAGGTTTCACTACTCTGCTCCAGTGAGAACGTCTTCTAGTTCCTCGACGTGTTTTGCCACTAGCCCCCACTCCCCCGGCTCGCCACGTGTTTGAGGTGCTTGATGACGTTTCACAGCGATCGCCACGTTTTCCCATGCGAATGCGCCAGCGGTATCAGGTTGCGTAGGGTTGGGTTCAGGTTGAGGAAAGTGGTGGGGCATTTGCGAACCCCCGAGTGTTCGAGAAACGGTACGTGATCGGTTGTTGCGGGACAACTGATTGGTAGTGTCGACCGTGGGACTCTAGACATGCAGGGAACGGATGCCTCAGAATGGCATCATGTCTACTCGACATGCCATTCAGACCTAGATATTTACTGCTCATATGTATGCAGGGATAACGAAGGAACAGACACTTTTCTGTATCCCTGACATCGTCATTATGTCCTCTCGAACAATGATTCTCCCCCTCATACCTTAGCGTGATTATAACAAAGCTTGGGCAACACCCTGACAGTTGAGCGACACTCTTGTCTTGTGACGGCGTTCTTTCAAAAAGTTCCGAGTCAGAAGCCAGAGAGATCGTCCGCTCCCAAAACAAGCAAGTGGGAGGTAGACAAACCAATCACCGGCACATGAAGAAATAATCATAGCACGAGAGAACCTCGGACCCCAAGGGACCACGGAACTTTCCGTTCTGGACGGCGCCACCGCCGAGCCGACCCACGCTCGAGACTCGAGCTTGCCAGTGAGTACTTGACCTGCACCGGATGACCGGCCGTACAAACCCAAATTATCGTGCGACTATCGAGTTGGTCCTCTGTTCAAGTAAGGTTGGCAGGCCATCTGCCCCGGACCTGTCGTGTCTTGACGGAGAGGTTCGGATGGAATGTTGCCTCCGACAAGAATGGTCGCCCCCGAACAGCAGTGGCTGTAACATCTCGGGTATCGGAAAGTTCAAATTATGACTACATACTATGCGGCGCATCATCGTCGAGAGAAGAACGAGGTACGAACAAAAAACGAACAAAACAGGTATCATAATGCCAAGTCATGACGAGATGCACGGCCATCCTGCTTTCCTCATGATACCAAATACATATATTACTGAATAACCCCATTGTAATTACAACATTGTCCACATATTGAGCAGCTCCGAAATGTTACACAAGAAATGACAAGTGATGGCGATGTCTCGACCGTGAGATATACGTTACGGATAGATATATAACCCCACTGACTGTGGTGGCAAATAGCGGAGGTCCTTTCACACGCGGGGTTACAGAGAGCAAGTCAACAGCGTGGAAAGTATAATATGACAGCATAAAAGAAAGGAAACAAGAAATCGGACAAGGGGGTGGGATGCAGCGACCATGACTGCATTTACCTGGAAGAAGGCATTGCTCTAGGAACCGGGTGGAGTGGTGCAAAGTCTGGTGTTGTACTGTCTGGCGGAAGGGGTATGCCGGCATTTGCGCAGGCCTGTGAAAGTTGCCCGCGTAGTGCCTCTCCTCTCACGTGGAATGCTACACGGCATACATACACCTTTAGGAGGAAATCGAAGTATGAGGACAGGGGAAGAACGTACCCTGACTGGGCCAAAGGGAGTTGAGTACCTCTAACGGCAAAAGGAATGACTTTGCAAGCTCTAGCGCCCGCAAGAGGCCTCCGTCTCCTTCCCACAGCGCCAGGCACCTGGAAATCAAACCCGTGATGAGGAATGAATATCACAATAGAGAAAACGCGCTCACGTAGCGACCTGGTTGGCGAACCAGCCGACGTTGAACGGCCGGCGGAGAATGACGTGCGCAGAGGGCTCAGCAATACGTGTAAGGGGATTTTTGATCCGCTTTGCGAGTTGCTCCTGATAGAAAACTTCCAAGACGTACGCCCAAATCAGTATGAACGGAGGAGCCGAGAAGGGTTCACAGAATATCACTTACGCCACTCCTCGGCCAGTCTGCGGTTCCAGACGGCGGGTTTGGCCGACCTCATGTCCAAGTCAAGGAGGATGCTTGTGCAAAAAAAAACCGTTAAGGGTGCAAGCAAAGGTGACAAGGTGTATAGATTCTACCTTCGTGTGAGATACGTGACCTCGAGGCGGGTACTACATCCGACCATCAGATGGCGCTGACAAGACGAGGCAATTCGGTCACTCACTTTGAAATAAACTCGCGACACATGTAAATCAGTGCAGTATCTAAGTTGCAGATGTGCGCGTCCAGAGCGTCCTCCACTACGCGCGTCTCCACATATGCGGCGCAGGCAATTCGGGTGCGCTCTTCGGTAGTTAGACGCTCGTCCCAGAAGCGCAGTGTGCAGTTCCAAAGAAGCATGCTGCGGCAGTAGAGAGCCCAGATGGTATCTTTCCCCGTGTAGGGCGAGGCGTATTCTCGACGTTGATGATACTCCCCAGGGAAGAGCAAGCGGAACTAGTAGCAGGAAGAGTTACCCCAGCCAGTGAGTAAAAAGGGTTCGGGTGACGATAAAGCCAACGGGAGGGATGACATACATTTGATGGATCGACTAAGAAGAGATTCACAGGTTGACGTTGCTCCGCGGCGCGCGCGGCAGTGTGATTTGCAACGAGGATGAGAGCGCTCCAGCAGAGGCGGCGTGTCTCCTCCGACTTGACTTCTGCATCAGTCCATGATGGATCCCATACGGGTTGGAAAGTCAAGGTAGAAGTTGATCCATCAACTGGAGACGTAGTACAATCGCACTGCTTGGGTGGCGGGCGCGGGTTCGCAACTGTGGGCACGCCGGTCGAGTGGTCAAGGGTATCAGGATCACGTGCGTCTAGGGTTGTCAACCGCAGCGTTTCGATGATCTTGTCCAGCAAAATTAACGCAGCTTCCACGCTGGCATCATGATGCTGCGGGTGTGCTGAAGTCTCGAAGAGGGCAAGCACCATAGCCGCTTCCGCGAGACCTAGGTCGATCCACTGTAAATTCCAGGATTCATGGAGGTGCGCTCGCGCGGCATCACGAAGTCTCAAGGCGTGTGCACGGCCACTGGCGCCGAGTTCGATCTCGCTCGACCTGATGAGCATTGACATCGCCAGGCAAGCATATACAAGGGCAGGTTGCATCTGCCCTCGCACATTTGGGTCAAACAAGTCACGAAGGAACCGGTGAACGTTGAAAAATGTTAACCAGTGGCTGCAGGAAGTAAAACTGTATAGAGAATGAGGATTGAAAATCAAGAGTGGACTCATGGCGTAGCCCGCAGCCGCCATTCAGAGGCTAGACTCACAGAATATTCAAGTCGTTAGTCAAATCTCCGAGACTACGGGTGCAATAGGCACTGGTCAGGCGTTCTGTAGCTAGGAAATATGTGCATCACATACGCTTGCTCACGTGTTGAGGAGTAGGTATCAAGAATGTCATCCCACCACCCTTTACGCGGGTATTGGATTTCCGGTGAATTGGCGAGAGATGGTGAAGGATCCTCGTACGACGACAATTCGGGGGAAGGAAGGTCTGATTCGAAAGGACGAGCGAACGTCTGCCCTTGTTGTATTTCGCTCCTCGAGGGATGTGATGTTGATGGTGGTTGCGTCGATGTCGGCGACGGTGATGGGAGCCTCTGCGGTGAATCGGAGGGATCCATTTAGTGAGGAGGATTCTCGAAGCGCAAGGGGGAAGAGGGGAGAGCTCACCTTTACATAGTATGCGTCATGGAAAGCTGCGGTGTGGGGCTCAGTGTCAATCTTGCTAGTCTTCGGGTGTGTGGGTCCAAACATCGGTACGGCCACGGAGGAGATCTCATACTGATCGTAAGTTGCGTAAGTGGGGGTGGTGCCCTGGTCGACTGGGTCAGCTCGCCGTTTTTTCTTGGGCTGAGGATCAGATCCATCCGATTGACGCTTCTTGCAGGAGCGTTTGCGCGTGCCAGGCCGTTTATCTGGCCCGCGCCGTTTGGGCACTTTATCATATACACATTCGTTGCCCCGCTTGATGCAATTCTGGCAATTTGGCCGAGTTGAATCGCAGCGAATCTTGCGTGACCGACTAAAGACACCGCCCGGTACAAATAAGCTTGAGAGCGGGACCTTTTTGGATGTCAAGGCAAAGCGATGACGCACCATTGTCGACAGGCGATGACGCCAGAAGAGGCGTTGCGTGGAGGACCGGCTCTTGATGATGAGGCGACGGATGCATCGGGATTTGAGACTGCGATTGCAGACGTGGAAGGATCAATAGTGTCCGCGGGGGGGTTCGAGGGTGCTTGGGGTATAGGGGCACTTGTCGTCTCGGGTGGGTGGGATAGATGGAAATGTGAAGGATTGATCTGAGGGGCAGATGAAGGGACGTCAACTGAGGTGGTGGTGGACCTGTTGAGAGCCGGGTCCATTAGCAAGGGGAAACAGTGTGGCATGGCAAGCTCGTATGCGGAAGAGGTAAATGACTGGGTATGTGATTGGACGGAAGCATTAAAGACCATGGCTGTGTTCGGGGGTTCTTTAGGGTAGCCATAATGATGTGCCCCAAAACCCTGTGATTGTACGTTGCACTGAGAGTTGAAGGGCGGAGCGATAAGGGCATCGTGAGGCAATAGGCAGTCGGAGGCTATTGGTTGAAACCGGGCTTTACGGAGGGGTGAGATGAGCGGAAGAGTGAGGAGATCGACTGATGGACGCACATTGGATGGGTAGAAAAGCAGCGAGCGGCTGTTCAAAGACCGGGGAATGAAGCTCAGAATCGTCCTCACTCGACTGAAAACCCTCGGGCTCTGGAGGGCTAGGCCTCGGAAATGGAGTGTACTGATCATAATTTAGACTAGCGACCATTGTAGGCGAGCGGGATTGAGCAGAGCGGAACGGGTGATGCTAATGGAGAACAAGAAGAGTGAGCACTGGCAAGAAGAGACGGAGGCGGGAGCGCAGGGTTAAAGCTGGAAAAGGGCATGCGTTGTAGGGATGTATGCTTATGCGCCGGGGTCATAGGGAAGAAATAGTACAATTTATATATGCGTATATAGACGAAGAAAGCAAGAGGGGTAGAGGGAGGGAAAGGGAAAAAAGAAGACATGATGCATGATGCCCTGATTCATTCACCTCCAATGGCCGACTGCGCTAGAACACCAGGAGTGAGTGGAGAGATGTTCAGAAGGTAAGAAATGACAGCGATTGATGGATAGGAGAATTAGACCCAAACCCAAGGGTGGTAGAGAGAGGGAGACCGAGAGGAGACCGAGGCAAAAGCGTTGAATGCGCTGCTTGCTGTGGCGTCCCGTGTCTTGGGATATCCGCCCGGACGGGACGGGACGGGGACGGGGACGGGGGCGAGGCGAGGCCCACCACAACCCACAGACCCAATTAATCCGATCCGATCCAAGATCTTCCCCTTCCCACACGTGACCCGATGTTTTTCCGAGCACTGCACGTTCGAGGGTGAGGGTGAGAGTGCGTTGTGCAGCTTGCCCTGGTCCACGCCCTTCTGCCCACCCGAGCGGTCCTTACCCGGTCACCGGTCACCCTCCCAGCAGATTCTGCACCACCACCCGGACCTGACTATTTCCTTTCACGGATGGCCACACACTCCGACCAGGTGGGTAGTTGTCGTAATCTCCGCGAGCTCGCAGCCTCGCCTCCTCCATCCGGACTCGTATTCGGATCTATCCGCGGGTCTACATGTTTCCAGCCGCCCAGCCCTCACCCCCCGCCCGCCTAACTTCCGGAACTCCCATCGTTCCGGCACAACCCAGGGACCAGCCGGTTCGCATAATACTTCTGTGGAGAAGGTTATAAAGAATCCTTTTTTACCTTACCAGTTCGTTATCTTCGCCTTCCCACCTTGGTCAAACAAAGGTTGGCTAGGGGCCGCCGCTGCTCGAGTGGCAAAAGAAATTCAGAGCGCATGGGAATCGCAGTCACAAGGTACGGATATCAAACGTTACAGAGTGAGCGCATAAGAAAAAGATTGGGAGGCGGCGCCCGTGTAAATTACTGTACTACAGTGTATACTGCGCGTCGATGCGTCGGCGCCGCGCATAGTATGTATGCATAGAAATGCCCCGTTCAGCAGCCCCAGGGATGCAAGACCCTTCTCCGTACCTGGTCCTGGTCCAGAAGGGTGCACATCCGTATCTGCAGCGTTATCCTGGCAACATCATAACGTAAGGAAACATCTGTGCACAAGAACCCCCGGTCCAACGGAGACACTGGTTTCTCGAAGAGTGGACGTCAAGGTTTGCTGCCGTTCCACAGAGCAACTAGCAAGCAATCAGGCAGGCAGGCAAAGGATCACTCACCAGACGCGTAAGGCGTCCGGTTGTCGCGGGCGCTGACAGGTTGAGAAACTATCGAGTGATCTACTGTATGTCGCCTCTGCTTATCGAATAATCTTTCACAGTCGCTTTTTTTTTTCACAAGTATCACGTTGCAATAGCGGTGCAGGTATACGAGAGCAGGTGAGATGGAGCAGAGAGGATGGTCGCAGTTATGCTGTAGCTCGTCGCTGGGGAAGGTTAAGCGTTTCAGCCAAAAGTAGAAAGGGTGTGTTGGGGATGCAAGGCACGCGGTACTGCGTGCCTTGGAGTTCTCCATCCGCGAATGCTTCGCCGAGTATCCCGTGTACCTGTGATGGATCAGCACTGAGGCGTAAACGAGGCTGAAAGGGGACAAGCAAGGAAAATCAGGCGTTCTGATTCAAGGATGGAGATGATAGGATTATCGCTACAGTAGAAAACACGCCATTACAGCGTGTTTGGGGCGTTGGCGTTGGTGAAAATTTTCAAAGGCGGACCGGTTACCGGGGATTGCCGGTGGCCATCCTCCCTGTGTCGATACGTACACCCCTCCCGTTCAGATGCATCCTCCCCTCGGGTTTCACTCGCTCTCCCAACCTGGCGCGCTCTCTCTTACCATGTCCCTGTTTTCTCTCTTTTGCTGCTGCTTACGGCCTCGGAGTCCTTCAATTTCCGTCAGTAGTTTTTTTTTCTTCATCCTCATGCCTGACACACGTCCCCTCTGATCGTGTTCGTTTTGTCCCCCCCCCGCGTAGAACGAACCCAATGAGAATACACCACTGATCCCTGCTTCTGATGATGTCCCGTTCGTCGCTTCGAATTACCCCATTTTCTACCTCACAAATTCCATCTTTCACCCTCAAGGCCGGCAGCGCGGCACATTGTCATTAACCAGCAACGTATGAAAGAACGCCTCGGGGTGATCGTCCGTGCCAAAGAGGGGTAACATGCACCCTTTCACGGCCCCTTTCTCCCGTTTTCTCACATCGATCCCTTAATTTTGATGCACCAGTAAGATGGTTAACGTCAACGCCCCGTTACCATTCAACTTGAACAGCACAACCACCACCACCAACAAGCAGTCCAGAGTGAGTCACCTCCGCACACGCACACGCTCGCCACAGCCGTCGCTGGACATGGAGCGGCAGTCGGTCGCGAGCTCGACATCGGCATCGGCATCCCACGAGTTGGATGAGGATATGCGTTGGCCAGCACTCAACGTGCGCATCGTCCGGGGAGGGAGCGCCCTCGCGCGCGGCCGGCCAATTACGCGCGATGCCGTAATGCATGAGCCTGGAACTGGACCTGAATCCGGAGAAATGGGAGTTGGAGCAGAAGAAGAGGAGCAGCCGGAGGAGGCGCCGTCAGAAGGGGTACGGGCAGTTTCATATTGACCCACCGGTCATCCGTTCCTTTGCCTTTTACTGATATTTGGCACTGTGCATACGAACACGATAGGCGAGGCCGGGAGGCCGGGAGACTGCTGCTGCTCGGATATCCGGCTCAGCGTTCAAAATACAAAATGTTGGCTCCCTTTCGCGAAGCTGGGGCGATTGAGCCGTGAGCTCATGAGCAATTGCAAGCATGCACGAGCCTTTTTCTTTTCGTTCGATATCATCAGCTATCATATCATTGATCGATCCATCATTTTTTTGTTACCTTCCCCTGACAAAAGTTTCCCTCCGCCTTCGCGACACATCTCTTGGTCTGCGCATTTTTCTGTATTCATTCGCATTAACGTTCAATGCATCGCGTGTAGCAACTTTCACTTCTTACCTGCGTCGCTCTTTCCCCGCGCACCCAAATCAAGTTAATCCATGGCTTGCGCTTCGACACCAGTGCCTGGAGTGATCGAACAATGTCGTGATGGGGAGCTAGTTTATCCACCATGAATTGGAAGCACCAACCAAAAGTAATTCTGCCAAATGTGTTTGTGCTGTTGGCAGATTTTGGGATCTGGTGAGCCCAGAGGCCATAGCAATGATAATTAAGCTATGCAGGCACAATTCGGATCTCGGGAAACTGCGTGTCGAGGTGGTCAAAGTTCACACGTTCGTGTGAGATGGCTTGAAAGCGACTCGGGCTCGGACCCGGAGAAACCCGTTCCGTCCCGGGTCTAACTCTACACTGCAGTACTTTCCGGAAGGCACTGTGCTAGTACTGTAGTTCCTGTCGGCGGGTGACAGCTTCCAAAATTTCAGTGCAGTTTTATCTCGGTAATTAAGACAAATAGATCGATGGGACTCATACAGCCGGCGATACCCACACCCACATATACATGAGGTTCAAGACCAAACAACGTTTAGTCTTCTCCTATTCCACAGGAACGTCGCTCGTTTCCGCCGATGAGGCCTTCCCAGGATGTTTCGGCTGATTCCAGTCCTCGACGTCCAGTATGTAATACTAGTACTTGGAGCCATCAGAATGACTCTAGGGTTTGACCTGCCAGAGAATGGAGTTAGTCCAGCAATGTGTATAGTGTCTTGCCTACACACACTTGTTTTGACAACCCACTTGTCCATTGACGTGATTCCCAACGAACCGCTCGCGTGCCCTTGTCTTCAGCCATTCGGGAAGATGCGGGCTTGAGACTGATCGGAGATTGTGTCAACGCGGGTATTGAGAACAAGCGGGAGGAGAGTATCAGTTAACCCGCTCACCTTGAAATGCAGCCCAACGTTTCGGCGTCGTGTGACGCACAGGCAAGAAGAGGGAAAGCTCGTCCTTGGAAAAGCTCCGAATTGGAACCTTCCCCATTGCCAGCGTACTTCCGGGAAACTCTTTGAATTTCTTCTGCCACTTGCGAATGATAGACCCAGTCTTCTGGATTGCCCCAGCAATTGGTCGTGATTAAGTGAGCACAGGATTCCAGCTGAGCCTGCTAGATCGGAAGGGTCGATGAAGGGGAGGGCTCGTCTAGTGTGCTGGCAGGAGGCACCGCCGAGTCCCGCTCGGGTCCCTGTGGGATGCATTTGATCGTTTAACAGAAACGGCAGCCCGGGCAACATCCAACGCATTGAAACACGCATCAGAGACCTCCAGGAGCTGTGCTACAAGCCTGTTTCCCTCGTCTACCTTATCCTCGAGCTGAGACTGACTCGGATACTCGTGATTGACTAGTACGTTCTCCCGTGTCGTAGCCTCGATCTCTATCTGTGCGCAAGCATCCTCCGGTATACGTTTAACCAGTTCAGCGTGGTCACGCTCATCGCTACCGTTCCGAATTTATTCTTTGAGATGGGCAACTTGCCAGTGAGGTCTAAGAGAACGGCATTCTTCAAGTAATAGTTCTCGGTCGGCTGTCATATCGAGCGAGCTCTCGACGGACTCCTTGAAACCTCGCCTCTCTGAATCATAGAGGACGAGTGAAGCCAGTGCAATATAATCCTTGAATGTCGAGGCCCGACCCACAGTTTGTCCCAGTCCCAACTTGAGATAAGGGGACCTCAACTCGCATGAGAGTTTTCCCATGGCTCTAATCGAAATCAGCATCCATCTCGCTCAGAACTCCCCCGAATTTCGCGCGCACCTCTCGAGTTTTGACTAGCACCGCGTGACTAGCCCTCAGAGACGGGGCGCAGCGCTCCAAAAGCTTCAAGTTCGCTCAGGAGATCTGTCCAGACGAGGTCAGGTCGTACAAGTCAAACACCTGCTAGGGAAGAGGTCAATACACACCCTTGATATAGGACCGTTCCAAAGCAGCCTGAGGAGGGCCGTCCGCAGGCATCCCACTGGAGAGGGAAAGACTGATTGAAGGGACAGTGTCATCCATTCTGATGAGATCGAAGGGAAGTCGGTACGATTTGAATGAGACACTCGAAAACTAGTGATGCTTACGAAAAAGTTGGCCATCACTTCCAAAATGCTATGACGATTTCTGGATGAAAGCCTTGATTCCGAAGTCAGCTCGTAAATCCGTCAAATCAGTAGCGAGTGCAACTAGATCATCATTGAGGTTGGTAATCCGAGTAAGAGCACGTAAGCCTTGTTCCATGGAGTGCTGAAGTTGATAAGAAAAGAGGTTGCCAATTATAAGAGAAGTGGGTAGAGGGAGAGAACGTACCTTGAAGGAGTGCTCCGACATGAGCGGAGAGACTTTAAGCAGCGTGCACAGCTTCGGAAACTCTGCCATGCATTTCGCGGGAAAGTTGGTCTTTCGGCTTCATCTACAAGACTTCTCTCGAATGAGAAAACAGGATGCAGATCCGACTTGTGAACGTACTTGGAATCGTGAAAAACTTGTCTTACTGCAGCTGCCCCATCAGCATGTGTTTCCTTCGACATGTCGAAGGCGTTCCTTCAAGTCATCTTCAAGTACTCGAGATGAACACCCGCAGTCTAATGGGAGTACCCAGCATACCATGGGTTCTCTGACAAGCATCCACGACTTAGTGCATCCTCTCACTCGAGACGTAATGGCCGAGCGTACTACGGAGCTGGGCCGCCCGCGTTCATAGCCCTCAGCGCCGCGGGTAAGAGGAAATTGCGATGAATTCGGACGCGCAAGATCATTTCCATGTCGGCATCAACGCTAGGGATGGGATAGGCTTCGTTTTCCGGTTCCTGGGATGCAGAGGCAAGGACGTTATCGAAGACATTGGGGACATCACAAGAACATGATGATCAAGGTCAGTAAATGCGACCTGCAAGGCGGCCTGATGGGACCACATGGGCTCTCGAGTGTTGCTTATCGCTTTTTGATGTGGAGAGGCTACCCGAAGATAGGAAGCAGAGCATCAGAGGGTCCCACTGGCGGTGATGGAGGATTGACGGTCGATTCTTAAAATGTTACACGTGTGGCGGCGTCGAATGCGGGAATCACACCCTCCATCGGTTGCTGCAATGTAGGCGGGGAGTTTCATTGCCTCGTCAATGTTTTTTTGTGGACACGGCACTTGTTAACGTTGACAATCATTGATACATACATCCTAAAAAGGGCGCGAGAACATAGCTGGTCCTGCCAGTGCATACTCGAATACATCCGTCTGAGAAAACCACATTCTCTTCGATGCTAATCTATTTTTGTTTACGAAGAAACGACACGAGGCTTGCCTACCTTCGATTCATTGTCTGTGATTTCTCGATAACTGCCCCAGAATTCAAGAGTACATACATCTCCGTCCTCGGGGCAGATACGAATCATACTTCACCTCCGAGGCGATCGGAGGTTGATAGCGAAAAGGGTTAGGGCTTCCTGACATTACCTGCCGTCAGCTTGAGCGCGATCACAGCTGATTGTCGTTAACCGACCTGGGTAAGCGCATCTTACTCCAAAGCAGCGCCGCTCTCACAAAGTTGATAGGCATGATCATCCTTCCGGGTTCGTCAGCCTTGTCGGCTCCCAAACGCGCCACCTTATTGGCCCAGATCCGTAGTCACGTACCAACTGTCGCTTCTGTAGACGCCATCTACATCCACCTCGTGTACAGCGCCAATGTTGAGGCCGAAACCGAACTGCTGCAATCCGATTCTCTCTCTCGTCGGTCACTCGATCGTCTCCTATCCTACGGGGATGACATCGCACTTCCTGATACTCGATCCGCCTTTAAGGAGGGCTCAGGTGTCATATATGTTCTCCCCAGACCAGGTTCTGTCTCTCCCTGGTCAAGTAAAGCCACAGATATCTCCGCGTTGTGCAAGTTGGCCAATCACGTCAAGCGCCTTGAGCGCGGCATTGCCTTCATTGTATGGGTCGATGACGGTGCTCTGACTCAACGCGACCTTGACCTCTTTTCTCACAACATACACGACCGAATGACGCAAACTGCATCATTCATTCCTCCTCCTCCTCAAGATGCTATTTTGCGGGAATCCAGGCCAGCGTCGCTCCGTACGGTCGATATCTTCCCTACGGACATCACATCAAGGGAGAAACTGGAACGCGCCAATAAGGAGCTTGGACTCGCCTTGGCTCCCGACGAGATCACATACCTTGTCGACGCGTTCATCTCCGGCAGCAATCCCATCAAGCGCAATCCAACGGACGCAGAACTCTTTATGTTCGCGCAGGTCAACTCGGAGCACTGTCGACACAAGATCTTTAATGCGTCCTGGACGATCGACGGCACGCCTCAGTCAACGTCCCTCTTCCAAATGATCCGCAACACAGAAAGCTTGCATCCTACAGGAACCATCTCAGCCTACTCAGACAATGCTGCCGTGTTGGAAGGAACTGTCGCGCCACGTTTCGGAATTTCCCCAGCATTGCCGTCTTTTCCAAACCCCAACATCAAACGTTTGTATAGAGGGGACGAGGAAGAGGTGCCAATCTTAATCAAGGTCGAGACGCACAATCACCCAACGGCCGTGTCACCCTATCCTGGCGCCGCCACAGGTTCAGGTGGTGAGATCCGCGACGAGGGCTCTGTCGGGCGCGGCTCGCGTCCAAAGGCAGGCCTTACCGGCTTTTCGGTTTCCAACCTGCTTATCCCAGGCTACACGCAACCTTGGGAGGAGGACTTTGGCCGACCAGCCCACATCGCTAGTTCCCTGGATATCATGATCGAGGGACCCCTCGGCGCAGCGGCCTTCAATAACGAGTTCGGGAGGCCCGCGCTGACGGGGTACTTCCGTACGTTTGCAGAACGCGAGCCAGGTCCGAACGGCATGATACGAGGCTATCACAAACCGATCATGCTCGCAGGGGGTCTGGGGAACGTGCGTCCGCAGTTCACGCACAAATCCAAGATCACACCAGGCGCAAAGCTCGTCGTGCTTGGTGGACCAGGGATGTTGATCGGTCTTGGAGGCGGAGCGGCATCGAGTCAGGCGCTCGGCACGGGAGACGCGGCGCTCGACTTTGCATCAGTGCAGCGGGATAACGCGGAGATGCAACGGCGCTGTCAGCAAGTCATCGACGCGTGTATAGACAAAGGCGCAGACAACCCAATCCAGAGCATCCACGACGTCGGCGCTGGCGGGCTTTCTAACGCGTTCCCGGAGCTCGTGCACGACTCGGGCCTCGGTGCCGTCTTCGAGATCCGTGATGTGCCCCTTGCGGACGGATCGCTCACGCCTATGGAGATATGGTGCAACGAGTCGCAGGAGCGGTACGTCCTCGCAGTCGATCCCGCGCACGAAGACACGTTCCGCGCGATCGCCACCCGCGAGCGCTGCCCGTTCGCCGTGGTCGGCGTCGCGACAGAGGCCGACGAACTCGTAGTGACAGATCGCCTGTTCGGCGACGATGTGATCCACCTGAAAATGTCCACGCTATTTGGCAAGCCGCCGCGCATGACGCGGAGTGACTCTACCCGCGTTGCGGAGAGTGTTACCTTTGATCCCTCGCTCTCCGCGTACATCCCCGCGGAGCCGCTGCTCCCCGTCCGACTCGTCGAGGCTGTCGCGCGCGTGTTGCGCTTGCCGAGCGTCGGATCCAAGGCGTTCCTCATCACCATTGGTGATCGGAGCGTCACTGGTCTCGTCGCGCGCGACCAGATGGTCGGTCCCTGGCAGGTGCCCGTCGCCGACGTCGCCGTCACGCGCGCCTCGTACGGCTTCGGAGTGCGCGCAGGCGAGGCGATGGCCCTGGGCGAGCGCACACCGCTTGCGCTCCTTTCTGCCCCGGCCGCCGCTCGCATGGCGGTCGCAGAGGCGCTCACGAACCTAGCTGCAGCGCGCGTGCGCGAGCTCGGACGCGTCAAGCTGAGCGCGAATTGGATGAGCGCGGCAAGCGTGCCGGGAGAGGGCGCCGCGCTGTACGCCGCGGTGCGTGCGATCGGGATGGAACTCTGTCCGGCCCTAGGCATCGGCATTCCTGTCGGAAAGGATTCCATGTCGATGGCGATGCGGTGGCGCGACAGTGAGAGCGGCGAGGAACGCGCCGTGACGGCACCGTTGTCTCTCATTGTCACGGCTTTTGCTGGGGTGGAGGACGTCGGTGGCACTTGGACACCTCAATTGCGAACGGATGTGAATGGCCCAACGATTCTCTTGTACTTTGACCTCGCCCGTGGGAAACAGCGGCTAGGCGGATCAGCGTTGACGCAAGTATTCAGGCAAATTGGGTCGGCAGTTCCAGACGTGGAGGATGCACAACTGCTCAAAGCATTCTTTAATGCGTGTCAAGCGGTGCGGCAGAGCGACCCGGGACTCGTGCTGGCATATCACGACCGCTCAGACGGTGGCCTTTTCACAACAGTGGCAGAAATGGCGTTCGCAGGGCGCGTCGGAGTGGAGGTCAACCTAGATGCGTTGCAATCAGCTGAAGGCCCATTGGAAGCGTTGTTTAACGAAGAACTTGGCGCAGTCCTGCAAGTGCAAGAGTCACAAGTATCTCGCCTCGTTGATGTGTTTGTCGCACATGGCTTCGAGTCTACATCGATTCACGCCATTGGCAAGGTGCTTCCGAGTTCCAAAGAACAGCCGTTTACAATAGTGCACGGAGGAAATACCCTATTTTCGAGCACACGCGTTGTCCTCCAACAACTATGGGCGGAAACATCGTTCCAAATGCAGTCACTCCGCGATGACCCCGACTGCGCAGTAGAGGAATTTGCGTTGATCGCCGATGACACGCACACAGGACTCGCGTATGACCTCACTTTCACTCCCAGTCCGAGCCGTCCTCTCTTCCGCCGGCCCAAAGTAGCCATCCTGCGGGAGCAGGGCGTGAATGGACAAGTCGAGATGGCGTGGGCGTTCACAGCCGCCGGATTCGACGCCGTGGATGTGCACATGTCTGACCTCATCGCAGGCACCGCCGACCTGGCCGAATTTAGCGGACTCGCTGCCTGTGGCGGGTTCTCGTACGGTGACGTGTTGGGCGCGGGCGCGGGCTGGGCGCACGCGGCGCTGCTCCACGAAGGCGCACGGGAAGGGTTCGAAGCTTTCTTCGCGCGAGACGACACTTTCGCCCTAGGCGTGTGCAACGGGTGCCAGTTCCTAAGCCACATGCGCGAGGTGATTCCGGGCGCGGAGCTGTGGCCGTTCTTCAAAGCGAACCGCAGCGGGAGGTTCGAGGCGCGCGTCGCGCTCGTTGAGGTGGTAGATAGCTTGGCGACGCAGGACTCGGTCTTCCTCCGTGGCATGAATGGCTCACGGCTGCCGGTGGCCGTGGCTCATGGTGAGGGTCGCGCGGAATTTCCCCCGGGCTCGCTGGAGGCCTTTAATGCCCAGGGCCTCGGAGCGGTGCGCTACGTCGATGGCGTTGGTAACCCGACGGAAGTGTACCCTCTTAATCCCAATGGGAGCCCGGGTGGGCTTACGGGAGTACAGACGCCGGATGGACGTGTGCTTGCATTGATGCCCCACCCCGAGCGCGTTGTCACGCTGGAGAGCAATAGCTGGTATCCATCGAAGATGAAGGAGTCGTGGGGCCGTGTGGGGCCGTGGTTCCGACTGTTCCAGAACGCACGGCAGTGGTGTAGCTAAACCGTAAGGCCACATCTTCCTCTCTTTGGTTAAGTGCATGGATGAACTTTACTTTTTTGACGTTTAGAATTCACAAGTTCAAAAGTGTGGAGTAGTTGGAAAGAATGTGTACCATACGAAATACATGACATCATTCACGCGCTGCTCACTTGGTCATTGAATGCGTCACCCCACACCACAAGCCTCCTATCTTCTATGGGGTATATAAAGGCGTTTGGACCCGGCACAAGTGACCATCAAGCCATTACATTCCTCTCTCTCGTATCTCAGACTCAAACATGTCCAGCAACGACAGCAGCAGCACCACCGAGCCTTCGTGCGTCTTCATCAGTTGCATTCAAGTTGATGATATGGTTCTGACGCTTCCCCTCACGAACTGTAGAAAAGCTTCTGGGCAGTACCACTCCCTTAAGGGCACGGTTGTTGAGACCATTGGTAACGTGACTGGCGCAAAATCATGGACCGAGTCCGGCCAGAAGGAACACGCCACCGGAGAGGCAGAGGTCGGCACTGCTAAGGCCAAGGGATACACCGAGGGCACGCTCGACCGTCTTGGTGGAAAGAAAGATGCCGTTATTGGCACCGTCACTGGAGATCGCCAACAGGAGGTATCTGGTGTGTATTCTTCCACTTTACTGCAGCCGCGATGATTGATGGATGTTACGCTCAGGTAACATCCAGCAGGACAAGGGCCAGGCTCAGCAGGACATAAACCGCGCGTCCTAGATTGTGGAAGTGGACTTTACACTTTAGTTTGTTTACGTGTAGAGTAAAAATCAGAGACAATCGACGGTATAATCGAGTGATGAGAAGGACTTCGGCATAATTAATTTTCGAGTTATTTCTGGTTTTGGATAGCTGCGTATCAGCAGCACAGCCTCGAGAATTGCGCTCCTTCTCGCTCCCACCATGACCACCGTCTCTCCCTTCGCTCGTAGCAGCGCATTCGATGAGCCCCGCCTTTCAGGTCGTGAACAGACAGTGCGTATCAGCACCCAGACCACGTTTCCTTCCCAGCCGGCGTTTACCCGTGCCGTTAGATTGAGGAAATGTACAGCGTGCCCGAGAGTTTTCTAGAGATAGAGGTGCGGAATCCCCAGACCCATGGTGCGTAATTTTCCTGTCGTGTCGACCGTTAATGCATACCAAACCATACCTACGATTTAGGATTCGGCCGTAAGATGTATACAGACTATGAGATCGTGTGCAAGGTATGTGCGCCATCGGCCATCACCTTGTTGCTTTTTCGCATACTCACAAGCTATGTCCCTCTGCTGTGTGCCCTCTGCATAGACGAACATCCCTGCATTCAAGCTCCGTCACTCACTTGTGCGCCGGCGCTATTCGGACTTTGAGGCGTTCCGTGACATCCTCGAGCACGAGTCCACTCGCGTGAACATCCCCCCGCTCCCAGGCAAGGTCTTTACGAACCGGTTTTCAGACGAGGTTATCGAGACCCGACGGGAGGGCCTCGAGCGCTTCCTGAGCATCGTCGCTGGACACCCGCTACTCCAGGTTCGTCCAGTGTTATGACAACTTTTGAGACCGTTCACGGTTTGAGCCTGATGTTGTGTCGTTGGGTCAGACGGGCAGCAAGGTTCTATGTGCTTTTCTTCAGGATCCGGATTGGGACAAGTCTCGATGGATTTAGGTGTCCCTCGGTATGAGATATCCTATTGACCGATGTTGGATCAACACATACTGCATGCCCGTATGTTTCCCAGTATGTTACCAGTATGCACACTGTCATTCCTCTCCGTTTCATTTCTTGTTTCTCCTTGCGTGTCACGTGTAATGGATCAAACCACTATCAAACCAATTGTTCTACTCCTTTTGCCACTGGTGTGCATTCTAGCAATCGCAACCGCCGTTCTGGCCCCATCGACCCCTGCGATTGGCCAAACCTTTTTCAATTCGGTCGGTTATACTCTCTCTGAGAGTGCGGGTGCGGTTTTAGCCTTCCGGGCCCATTTCAGTACTTATAGCTTCCAGAGTAGGACACCCACATAATCGCGAAACTACCTCGCTTCGGGGTTAACCCCTACATCCCACGTCACACGTAGCTCTGCGGGTGCGGGAGTCAATGGATCATTCTCAAATACTGGTTGTGAAGTTCCTCGCATAACTAATACTATCCCTGGGCCCTCATTCGAAAAGGACCCTCATTTGAACACCTTAAATTTCTTGCTCATTTCTTTCTCAACAGCTACAAAACATTGTGTATGGCATCTAACACCTATCTATGTAGCATATGACTTTTTTTGATGGAAATCATGTTGTGTAATGAAATTAAAAAAAACGCTTGTTCGTCACGCGAAGTTTTGAAGTCTTCACACCAATGTCATGTGTATGTGTGACTGTACTCATACTCTTCCTCTTCGAGAGCGCCGCCAACGACGCTCGTGTGTAAGCGCCAACCTGGCCCAACAAGTGTATCTTAGGAACGAATCTAATCGGTCAGCTATTCCTTCGCATCAACTAGTACTGTGCCCGTATCGCACCGACGCAACTTGCGCTTAGCCACGTGGTCCCCGCAGGAAATCTGCCTGGGATAGCTTGACACAGACAAGGTATTTAAAAAAGGGTATGCCCTGACGTATTACAGCGTGTTCGTGTCAGGAGCAAGGGTCTTGAAATGACGGTGCGCGGACGTGGGGCCTGTTTACCTGGAGTTCTCACGTACTGTACGACGGAGTCCCGCCGTATATGAATATCCAGGTATACCAGAACGGCGGAAAGATAGGGGCCACAAGCATTCCATGCCATGGAGGGAAAGGAAAGACGTTGGCTATCCGAGTCTTGCTACAGTAGCGCTGCTCTCTGCTCCCCGGACGGGGCCCGCCAGCTGGCGCGCATCCGCGATCACTCGCTCCCTCGCTCCCCAAAAGTCACAAGTGTACTCACTTGAACGCGATTCCGGCGGCCGTAGGTGTGTAAATATTTGGGAGGTCGCGAGGCACAGAAGAAGATGTGAATGTGAATGTGAAGTTTGGAAGTGAGCGCTCTCACCCACAATCCACCTCACCATTAATGGTGCATCACCGCGCAGGGTGTCCGACTATGGGGGAAGGGACAGTACCGTACAAAGGATTGTCCCACCCTGGCAAAGTAGGGCAGACAGTCCCCTGAAAGAGGCGTCCAAGCGCCGGGATGCGCCAACTATAGACAAAAAAAAGGAAATGAAACAACTCTGGATTCAAGCTGAAGCGGGTTGATCACTACTGTAGTGAAGTGAAACGTTTAATTCACTTGTGCCGGATGTGCTTGTGGACGGACGTCTCGGTAGTGTCTCCATACAAGTCCACAAAAAAAAGCGAAGAAATCCTTGTCTTTCTTTCTGTTATTGAGAGTACAAAGTGCCTACCCGTGTGGCAGGCAAACGTAAATATCAATTCATTCAGCGGTGGCAGGTACAGCCGGATCGGGTAATCGGGTGCGGATACGAGCTCAGAGCGCTCCGCTCTGATGCATGGATTCCCTACCCTTGTCGTTCGGTTTTGAATGGCCATACGTTGTATGACAGGAGGCCCATCCGCTGAAGTGTCTCAGCCTCTCAGCCAGTCACTAGTCATCACTGTCAGTACACAGTAAGCGCGGGGGAGCGTCGTAAGCGTGATTTGATGACGGTTTCACATGTCCAACAGGGGAGGTAACCAGCATTACGAATGCTTCTAAGAGATGAATACAAGGAAACGATGATAACGAGTCGCAGATTGGGCTTGCCGGACCAGGGACTCCACGCGAAGGAGAGTAGAAGAAGATGGCAAGATCGTTTGGAAGACGAACAAGGCCTTGTCCGCGGAGGAGAAAGCTCGTTTGGACTGGGAATAGAAGTACAGTATACGATCACAACGGCGAAGACGTCCGCTTTTTCAAATTCGCGACGAGTGATTTACAACCCGAATTAAATCAGCTTTTTACAATATATACTGTGTGGGGGAGACATAAACGTAACCGACAAATGAAGTATTGAGTAATAGTCCCACAGCCAGACCCTTCAAATCCTCGAAAGTCGAGAAGCTAACTTGGCACGGCAAGGGCGTCCCTACCTGCGCCCGACGTACTTAGTACGTACAGGGAACGCAGACTGATACGCATATACTGATCAGCGAGCACAAGCGAAGCGGTAAGAAACTGAGAGAATCATGAAACGCGCCGCTGTGGGCGGCATACGACCGAATGAGCCAAGCGTTTCCACATGCACATGTACACGAAAAAGGAATCAAAGGTCGTAATAAAATCCAACGCAATAAATGGATAATGAATAGACAGAGTTGGCGGCGGGAAGCGCTGGGGTAATAATCCACGCCTAATAAAGGAGAGGAGAGAGTTTTGCAGGGGAATGGGAAAAAAAGTGAGGAGGAAGATGGGGAAAGTGAGAGGCAATGCCGATATAAATGGTGCATTGAGATGACAGGAGTGAAAGGGCAAGATTAGAACCCGGTAAAGAGCGATATAGGCGAGAGTTAGGATCGAAAGGTACACAGTAAGAACGTGGGGACATCGCGGCATTCAATTTTCGTTTCTGCTAAGCCTTGACACCGCTCTGTGATTGGCCGGGGGCAGCATGGCTCGATATTGTTCGGTCACAGAAGACCACAATCTCGCAAATGGTGTTGCAGAAGGATGTCCGAGATGGCGTTTAGCACGACTAAGGAACACATTTAGATGGTTCGCTGCGAGCCATGAGGGGCAGACGTACATCGAATCTGGTTCGTATCAGTCGCACAGGTATAGTGCGCATAAATCTGTTTCGTTGCCGCGCTCTGGTTGAGACTGACGAAGCGCTGGAGGAGATATTCACAGGCGGCATTGTAGTCGGTACCACCAGCAAAATCAGGGAAGTAGTCGCCTAAGGGTGATCGAGGAAGCTTCTCGGCGAACAAGTCGATCTTATTGAGGAATAAAATCTTAGGAGGATGGGTGAGACAAGGTCTCCAGAGAACGAGAAAGGTATGCATACGATGGATGTTTTGACGAACCAACGTGAATTGCATATTGAGTCGAAGAGAGTGAGTGCCTCCTGCATGCGGTTCTAGGGAGTGGATGGATGAACTAAGGTGGCTTAACAGGGATAACGGTTATGACATACCACATTCTCATCTTCGTACAGCATCTGGTCATACTCGCTGAGAGAGACCAGGAAGACGAGTGCAGTGACATTCTCAAAACAGTGAATCCACTTTTTCCGCTCGCTTCGCTGACCCCCGACGTCGAATAGCTTATATGTAAGCTCGCCGATCTTGAAAGTCGTCTCGGTGATACCCGTCGTCTTGACACGGCTACGAAGAATATCCTGGTCGGTGGGCATGTAACGAGAGTCTGCCATGCGGTCGATGGCACCAAAGTAATACACGGCGGAGTCGTTGAGTTGGAACTCTCGAGAACGGCTGACGGCTTCCCGAACGCCGGGGTCGAGCCAGAGACCCCTGACAGCATCGCCAACGTCTCCCGGGAGAACGTCGGACTCTATTTGTGGGGGTAAGGAAAGGACAACCGCACGGCGGGCATCGTTCTGGGGGGAGAGAGAGATGTCCAATTGAGGCATAGCCTCAAGGATGGCACGCATCGATTGAACGGTATTGGAGAAGATGATCTCCTTGTATGATTCGCGCTCTTGCTCAGTGTAGCCACCATGATGGATGAGCTTCATTTGCTTGAGCACAGTAGACTAAAAGGGAAGGGTTATGAGACAGTGTGGCAGATGGGATGTGGTAAGGAATACCTTGCCAGACTCGCCGGCTCCGAGTAACAGCATCTTGACCTCATTCTTCGCCATAACCTTGTCTCGCCTGAGTTGATTCTCAATCTCCTCATTGCCTACGAAGGAGAGGGAGGAGTAAGATAAGGGGTAGTGATAAAATCTCAATGGGAGACGCACGGGCTCTAGCCTCTTCGTCGACCGCGGAAGACTGAACGCAACCCATGGTAAAATCAAGAAAGGAGATAGAAGAGGAATATAGTAGAGAAAGAGTTGGGAAGGTGATAAGGGGAGGGGAACAAGGATGACGGAAAGACAAAGACACACGGGATGACAAGTGATTGTATAAAACACACCCAAACATTGCGTGTCTCCGTCAGCCCCGGTCCGGGATTGCCGGCTCCCCCATCTCACCAACTATCCCCTTGACTACCCCTCGTCCACTTTGTTGCCACCTGGGTGCTCTCATATCCGTCTCATCACTAATATTGCTGTATCTGTGGCGCGGATGCATGATGGTCTGGCCTTTGCACTCTTCAACTCATCCGTATCTGTATATTTCACATTCAAGTTGCGCCTCATACCCGCTGGAGTGTGGCGGGCTCATTGGCTCATCCAGACGCCATCAGCAACAAGGGTTCTTACCTTATGTGGACCCTTTATCTCACAATCATCCCAACTTACGCGCCCGTGCCTACGGTTGCCTATTTTGAACAAGGACACCCTTTGGGACTCCTCTATTTGTGCTGCTGGAGCCCAACGTACACATCACATGGAAAACGAAATGGACGAGTAAACGTATTGCAGACGGTTCGATCCCACCTGTACTGGTGTGCTACGAGTCTCAAGAGAGGCGATGGTTACGGCGTGTTTGGCATATCGACCGTTTACTACGCCATTCATGTTGACCTCGCGTAAATGACACCCAGCATGAAATTAGGTGCCATCCGCGGCTCGACACTCAAAAACACGAATGGTAACACCGCGGTGCGCATGATTTTAAGGTCGTGCTGTCATCCCGACGGCTGAAATCTGACGTGAATATGGATAGGATCACGCTTCTGTTAGCCCTGCGGCAAATCCTTCCCAACTACAGATGGTCTGAATGGCAGTTGGGACCTCAACCGACTCCGACTCAGAAGGCTAATCAGTGGAGAGATCCTGTTTTGATCACATCAGGGTGCCCTTGTGGTATCATTGGCGCACGTTGATCACTCTATATCGCTTGTAACTTAGTTGGTGTCGTATGGTATCCACCCGTCAAGGTAAAGTGATCATTTCCAATACGTCGAGTCGGGACAAAGGCCATGGTTGGCCCGGGGCAAGCCTGACAACAATAGTACGATGATCACGCGTGCCGAAATGAAACCGCAGACGCCGAAGAAAAGAAACATATTCGATAAATTGCTTCATATTCGTACATCACAACAAAAAATGACACAACAAAAAATTGTATTGGCTGGGGCGAAGGGGACATCAGGGCACCAATGAAGAGTCAACTGCCCTCGAGACTATCACTTGTTCGTGACTCCATCGGGCAGGTCGGTGACGCGGCCGACGATATTGTACCGTTTCCTGTGATGAAGCAAATGACAACGAATGTGCACGTGTCAACACCCAACCCGAAAAAAAAGGGGGGGGAACGCACGTAAAGAAAGCATGCCAATCGTCCAAGACCTTACGATCCTTCTCCTCAAGCGTGCTCCAATCCGGCACGGCGTCCTCAGGCTTGAGGCTAGACAGGCCGAGGCCGCGAGATCCATCCTTGCCCGCGAATATTGAGTAGGACCCGCCGGGGCCGTACGTGTCGCGCTTCCGCGTAACGTCGAACACCGTTCCTAAAAAGCACGTATGAGCTCGACGAGAAGTCGAAGGGTGACCGAGAACGTACCCTTTATGGATATGTACACCGGCTTGTCTGGATCCTTCCCGTCGAACTCCTTGAGTTGCTCCAACGTGAATGGGTCATTCTTAGGCGGTGCAAGATCCGTGCGTTCCGGCTGCATAATTCGTACTGGCTTCACTGTTCTCGCGTTCGAAACTCGGTTGTATTGCTGGTGTAGCTTCGCCTCCGGTCTCGGACTCGGGTTGTGGTCGGCTGTGAAGCGTTGGAGAAGGACGGCGAGAGGAAAGGCAAATACGAGCCCGAGAGCACAAGTCACTTATCACGTACGTAATGTGGCACCGGACACGGCTATCCTCGGTCCGCTGCTCGGGCCAGGCCTCCGTACACCCTAGTGCAGTAATATTTATTTTCCTTATACCGGTAAGTACCGGGAGAATCTGAAACCGCAGTCTCGTGACTCGTTGCACCTACTCAAATATCTTGTGTGGATCGTAAATATGTCGGCATCGTGGCAGTGCATGACAGAAGAAAAGCGCAGTAACAGTCAATGATACAATGGTTTCATCTGCGAGCGAATGCCTCGAAAAAAAAACATCGCCCCAGCCAATCGTCTCCATAATATGCGTTCCAGAACAATCACCACTTGCCCCAAGGAGCAGCCATCTCGCCCTCGTCCGGCGCGAGTACAACGTGACAATCTTCGGCACCGAAAAGCCCGTCTCCGCGGCCACATCCGTATCCTCCTCCTCGCCAGACGGCGGGCACGCCCACGGCGAGATAGGGTACCCGTCTGCGGCAGATGGTGGCGGCGGCGCAGGCGGCGGCGCTGTGGTGCGGAGGTGCGACAGGCGGTGTGGATGCGGCAGTGGCTTGGGCGAGGCCGTACGCGAGGCGGGCGCAGAGTCTGCGAGGTGTGGTGGTGGGACGTAGAGCGGTGCGGGAGAGGGAGGTGCGGGCGAGGGAGGTGGGTTTTCCGAGTCCTGCACGTTTGTCGATATCGCCACGTCTGTCGGCTGCGCTGTTAGTGAAGGTGGGGAAGGGGGAGTTGGCGAATCGCGTGGGCGTTGGCGTGGGGACACGATGGCCTCTTGTGAGGACGAGCGGGAGTGTGTGGGGGCGATGATTTGTTCGGAGGGCTCGATCCCATTGACGTGTTGTTGGTGTGAGCTTTCTGCGCGCATGCGGTATTCCTCAATCAGGCGAAGGGCAGCTTTGAGGGCATCCTTTTCGGCGTGCACTTCCTTAAGTTCGTCTTCTGCCTCTGCGCGCTTGATGCGTTCCACCTTCACCATCTGATTCGCCTAACGTATCATGACGTTCAGCCAAAACAAAGCCAGGAAAATCAGAAAGAAACACGGACTTCCTCGAACAGTGCCTGGCTCAGACTCTCGAGTTCGCTCTCTAGTTCACTTTTCTCACGCGTGATCTTCTCCGACTTGCCTTTCTCGATCAAGAGCTGCTCGCGTAGTTCCTCAAGCTCGCTATTGACGACGGTCGGAGGTGTGACGAGCGAGGGTAGTGATGCGGACGTTAGGTGGCCCGCTGCGGGATGTGATGTACTCTGCGATCGTGACACTCGTGGTGACGAGGTTCGGAGCTGCGTTGGCGTGGATCGTCCACTCCCTGTAAAGCGGAAACGGAAGAAGCGTAGATCAGTCAGAGGTGGAGGGGCAGGGGAGGGTGGACGACTATCGCGGTCAGAGCCTGACGAGTCGGGAGCGGGAGCTCCGCCATCGGCCTCACTCTCGCTGATGCTCGTCTGCTGGGACTGAGAGGTAGGTAACGACGCCGTCACGGGAGGGGATGGCACGGCTGCAGAGGACCAGTATCGCGTGACGAGCGGCGCCAGCCAACGTCCTTGGAAAGTGAGCTCGATTGCAGCGCGTCCTCGAGCATCTCATTGTTCGCCAGTGCGAGTTTGAGATTTGATTCAGCGAGTGTGAGTTGGGTCTCAAGATCTGTGGTTTTGTGATAGGACGATTTAAGCGTCTCACGCTGGCCATCGGTCAGTACAAAGTTGAGGCGCGATAACTGAAAGCATCGGTGGATATCTCACCATTTCCTCTACCCTAGCCATCATGCGAGTTAACGCCTCACGTAGATCTTCTTCCTGGCCATGGCGCTGCACTCTCTTGCAGTCCCGTAGTTCTTCATCAATAGGCCAAAATAAGTCGCATGCTTAACAGCATTGACCGAATAGGTACGCTGGGGGAGCGGTCTCGGGTTGGAGGAGAACATTGTCGTAGGGGAATGGAAGGGTGAGGCCCGCGAGGCCAAACGTGGACGCGTTTTCCCGTCGTTGCCTGCACCATCCACATCAGTCCTGCACGTGCCTCCATTGTGAAAAGTCCTTTTAGCGAACATTGGGCATCAATCCGACATACAATGACATCAATGATAATCACACTCCGGCTGGGCGTCAGGGACCACACCCTTCTTGATTAACTAGTTACTTTTCTCCGTCTCATGTTATCACCCTCCGCTCCTCGCTCTCAGGTCCTTCGTCTGCACCTGCACATCCTCCATTAAGGTCGATCGCAGGTGGTGGCATTGCTTTATCGGCCCCGCGCGGAGGGCGCTTTACCCGGGAAAAGACGCCCACGTTCCTATCTCTGATAAAGTGATGATCACCATCGGCCATAATGGGTGGGAAGAGATAGTGTCATAAAACTCTGGTGCCAGGGTACGCAGCGCTGGAAGCCGTGTCCAGGGAACAGAAGGGAAATCGTGATGTCGTTATGGTAACCCACCTAAAGTGAATTACTCCACGGGAACCAGAGAGATGGCAGACCACTCACGTTGTAACAACAGATATTCAACCAACCGTAATAAGAGACGACTCTTGTTGCAAGTTGTTCCACAGATAATGTTCAGCAAGCAAGCGACTCGCCAGCGGGTGTAAGCTGCCAGCCCAGAAACTGGACATGATGAGATAATAAGTATACATTTCAACCCGGCACAAAGGTCGTAAGGAGAAAATCGAATGCCAATTGGGTGGCGTACCAATGAAGTGCCAGTAGGTTGGCCTCTGAGAGCGGACGAACCCAGGACGAAGGGCATAAAAGGATATCTGAAAAGTGCTATTACATGTAGAGTGGTTAGTTAGCTGAGAAGTGACGGAGGTAACGCTGACCAGAAAAACACTTTGCCGAGGACGTTGTTTAGACAGAGAGTTCCAGTCGCGTGGGAAGATCAACGTCGATACCGTCCTCTCCGAGGTATCTGTGGTGCTCTAAATGATATCCCTGCCAACTCAGACATCCACTAGTAAGTTGACAACTATTAATCCAATACTGCAATCACCTTGAACGTTATGGCATACTACGGGATGCCGATAGGCAAGTCGGCTCTGATTGCCAGAAGCTTGTTGGGCTTCACACCTTTGAATATCAGGCTGTGGGTGACTTCATGAATTGCGAGGAATAAATTGTGGTTGGCAGTTCCGCCAATGACATGTGCTGTGACAACAAATTTCCACGAAAACGGGTGGTATATCGGAGACGAAATCAACCGTAAATTGTAGGACCACGACCAACAGAACGATATATTTCGTAGGTGGTTCATGACCCTTGATGACCTAAAGAGGTGGTTAGAACAAACATTACTGAGGAGCATGAAGCACTGGGTTATATTTGAGTGTCAATCGGCCTCAAAGATCCGGAGAGGTATTCGGAGCCAGCAGATGACACAAAATTGGGACATCCAAAATAACGCGAGCTAAAGCTTAAACTGTAGCTACGCGCCGTTTTGCATGTCCGTGGAATCCAATGACGATGAGAAAGAAAAGGAACGACTCGGAGGCAAGTCGATACACACTTCACACTTCAGGATGTGCTTTCATGATGACTCTGCGCCTCGAGCGGTGAGGTTCCTCGGTCATCAGCCAGAGAAAATCTGAGGGATCCTGCGGCGTTGAACCATATACGTTCTGCCGGGCTTGCGAGTGTGGAATCTCTGTGCGCCTTGGAAACAAAGATGGGTGTTGATTTGGCTCAGGGAGGCCCTCTGCCCCACCGAAAAAAAAACTGAAATCTGCAGACATGCCTGAGGGATGTGAGCCTCGGAGAAGGAGAAGAGGTGTTATACCTATTTCTTCGGCGATGTTTAGAGATGGCGACATTATCAAGTACCTCGGCTCAACCCAACCAGTCAGGACCATGATCGGGACTAAATCGGAAGTCAAAAAATCGATGCTGGGTCTCCTGTATACGTGTACTAGTGCTGAGAGTTGAAACCAACCTCGGAGTTACCAGAGCTGAGTTGACTCGGGTGTTTACCATTCCTGGCCCACAGTCAATCCCTGAGAGCTGATTGGTGGATGAGCCGGACCGTTATCCCGCCAACTTTCCCGACTCCGAATCAACCTAGGACACAGAGCTGGTCGTAGTTGCGACTCAACTCAACTCTCAACACTGACGTGTACTTCATGAAACACATTTTTTGGTCTCAGATTAGAATTCAGACAAATGGGCACGAGACTAAGTTATCACTCAGTGCGCTCAACATGATTGATTATGTCAGGGTCGCGTCGACGCGGTCGCCGATCTCGGAGTGCGTCTGGGGATTTCATCACACCATGTCTGACCCATCCACTTCCGTCAAGCCCCACGACGAGCTGCAGTATCTCGACCTTATCAGAAACGTACTTGATACCGGAGAATCGCGTCCAGATCGCACAGGCACTGGTACTATCTCCTTATTCGCGCCACCATCCCTTCGCTTCTCCCTCGCAAACACCACTCTTCCTCTCCTCACGACAAAAAAGACATTCGTTCGTGGGATAATAGAGGAGCTTCTCTGGTTCATAAAGGGTCAGACAGACTCAATTCTCCTCTCAAAGAAAGGCGTCAAGATCTGGGACGGGAATGGGTCAAAGGAGTTCCTTGAGAAGCGAGGGTTGGGGCACCGTCGCGCTGGAGATTTAGGTCCTGTTTACGGTTTCCAATGGAGACATTTTGGCGCGGAATACGTTGATGCCGATGCGGACTACTCCGGCAAAGGTGTCGACCAACTACGCGAAGTTATTCGTAAAATCAAGGAGGACCCGACCGACCGCCGCATTATCATGAGTGCTTGGAACCCAGCAGGTTTGTCCTTGATGCCGACCTTTTGTTGTGCACAACGCTTCGACGTTTTCTTCACAGACATACCACTTATGGCGCTACCTCCTTGTCACATGATGTGCCAATTCTACGTTCACCTGCCAGCCCAGGACAACCCTAGCGCGCGGCGGCGGTTATCTTGCCTCATGTATCAACGCTCCGCGGACCTGGGGCTCGGAATTCCTTTTAATATTGCATCTTACGCGCTACTCACGTACATGATCGCGCGGGTAACCGACACGGAGCCTCACGAGTTGATAATTCAGCTTGGAGATGCCCACGTATACCGAGATCATGTCGACGCGCTCAAGGTACAACTTGCCCGTCAGCCACGCGCTTTCCCGACTCTCCGCTGGGCGCGCAACATCGCTGACATAGAAGATTTCACGTACGAGGACTTCATCATAGAAGGATACGACCCTCATCCAGCTATCGCTATGAAGATGAGCGTATAGATTAACATTGAGGTATTCTCTCCAGGACCTTTGCCACGATGAATATTGACTCGAGGATTGTCAGAGATTGTTCCTGGAAACTTTTTGTCGTCTTAGTGATACATAGAATGGAATGTATCAGCTGTCAAAGTCACGTGCCTATCGTCTTGCCTTTTTTCTGCCCTCCGTTCCAGGGCAGAGCAGTGACACCGAACTGGATCACTTCTGGTGCCGCCTAGCAATGCCATGATTATTTGGTTGGTCAACTTGCGCATTGACCCGGAATGGTGTTTTCTCTAGAACTGGTATAAATTCACCCAGGTGTGGTGACCCATGGAATCTTCTTATGAAGTTCTCGATCGTGAACGTCCTTATCTTGCCGCGCAATAAATTGGCAGATATAGTAGAGACTTCGAGGACTGTCTATTGACAAACACGGTTTTCAGGGGGGCTATTCCTTGAGGAGCTAGGTTTAATTTGGCGGTTGGACCCCTTGTGACTGCAGCGTGCAGTAGGCCTTCTAAAAATTGTATCGAGCCCGTCCAAGACCGATCATGTCAGTCACCACGTTGGTCAACAAAGCGCCCTTCCTTGGTTTCTGCCGGCCTACCCTAGATGCATCACGGCCGATTGCGGCGTGCCTCTTCCTCGCAATGAATGGAAATGTTCATTCCTCAACGTGGTTGTATGGAGACTCCCGTAAGAGATCCCCTACTGTCATCTGCATGTTAAACACACGATCTTCTCGTGTATGCTTTTTTTACTCCATTAAAACCCTGGCAGGGACGTCTATTTCAGATGTTCCGCACCTGGATGGGCTACGTCTCTTCTGACGCCTACTTCCTGGGGAGGACGTGCTGAATTCAGGCAGCTGAGTTGTTTAACCGGATGGCTCCAATATTATCAACGTTCACCGAAAATGCCCGTGGATGCGCCGTGGCCGTATGCCCGTGGTACGATCCCCGTAGGTGTCCGCCGATCAGTTGACGTGCCCAACCCTACGCCAGGCCTTGTTTCCTATCCCCCCCAACGTCCCCCTCCCCGGCCGTCACCGCTCATGGCTATGAAATCTCCTCCAGATCTACCTGCCTTGCCACCTCCCCCGCCTAAACGTATTGCGACCCATCGGTTCGTCGTTGGGGCCACAAGACTGCGCGGCATCTTGCCGAGCTTGCCGGCCACCTCGCGAATCTCCCAACTACTCGCCTTCTGATAAGCACCGCATACGGCAGCGTTAGAGATGCCCCGCGTCCGTCGTACTGCGCAAAATAGGCGGAGCCGGTTGCACGATGAGGTGAGCATGTCCCCATTCTTCGTTTTTTTTGGCCACTCTGTCCTATGGAACGGGCCCTGGTCGAGAATCCAATCGCAATGATCCCGTAACTCGCAGCGCTGCGCAGAGGTTACACACTTTTTTTTCTCGCCTCCTCTCCGGCCCTATCGACTCCCTTCCACGCCGAAGTGTTTTGTCAAATAAGCTAAACTTTTTCTCCAACGTTCCGGATGTCTCTTCGCTTCGAGGATTCGGTCTCCAACGAGAACACCACGGCTCACTAGGCACCATTTTACGCTCGTGCGATAGAAGTCCGCCATCCATATCTCCCGGTGCTGCGCATCCCCAAGCACCTCGGAAACAACTCGCATGGTGTGCAAGTTGTTTCCGGCAACTATTTCATTCCCTGAACACAGCTCAGCAGATCATCTCCGTCATCGGGGGGTCAACGTTCAGCCCCCACAGCCACACCAGCGCTGACGAACCCGGCACTGTGGAGACTGGGAATACAAACGGTTTATAGTCTTTCTGACTCGATAATTGTCTTACGACGAGCGGCATTACGAAGGTGTTAGATCCTTCGTATTAGAGGGCTACGGAATGCTGTTGCACCCAATAAGCGCTGGTGACACAGTCAACGAGACTAAGCATGGAAAATAGTTCAGTGCGCCCAGTGGGGCCCAAGAGTCCAAGTATGAATCCGCTGAGCGAGCAAGTAACGACAGCCCACTGACTTGACTTGTATCTGACTAACGAAGGATCCGTGTGATGAGAGTCAGCAATGACTACCATTTCGAGTTGCTAGCAAGGCGCAACACCGGGTAGCGTTGAGAAGGTTCCACCGCGTGTGCCTGAGGGCGCTGTGGGGTTCATGTACTCGTACTGTACGTTATCCTTCGCGTTCGATTATTTTTGGTCGCCGCCCTAATTTGACAGACGGGACTAGGCGCGCATCACCTGGACCGCTCGAGGCTTTCATTCGCAAAAAGCAAAATTGACGGTCATGAGGGCAACAGTCGGCGTAGCACGTCTGTGTATGCTGTTAGGCGAGGTGTGAGGGCTTCAAGGCTTAACCTTTATGCCAAGAAGTGAAGTCACGATGGCAATTTCCTGAGTTGAGTAGACACAATCCGATAGTTTGGCTCAACGCGTCGACTCGGACGCAATGACGCTTCGAGCCCGCAGAGGCCTTTCTTTCATCTAGTCCGATCAAGTTGATGGGCTTTGGGCAAAGTTGAAGGATGCATGAGTCGCAAAAAAAACCAGCAGATCATGTTAATCCGCGCCTCTCACTATTTCGAACGATTACGGTTGGCACCATTTCCAAATAGGAGATAAGGGTTACCGGGCATGTTCGGGGAGGATGGGAGAATTTGATGGATTAGCGGACCCCGGGCACCCCTGATAGAGGTGGCCGTTTAACCCGAATCTCGACGGGCAATCAGAAGAGAACTTTGTGTCCGTAGGTTCGCGATGGGCTTTGGTGTCAAATTCTCGCCAGAAAAGGCGGAAATAGCCGGCTCTCGGTCAAGCCGTGCGTTTCGTGCGCGAATGGTTAGGCGTGTGTTCATGTCAGCCTCCGCACTGGTTCCGTGCCCGAGATCGACTCCTGTTTATCCAGTCCCCATGACGCATGTGACGCTCGGCCGCTTCATCTCGAATGTCGGGGGGAAAGAAACATCGACGCTCCATATTCCGTTGCCGTGGCCTAGCACCGCTTTGTAGCCTCACGTTCCTCTCCTGCGTAGCCCGTTGGGTTGCGGCTGTTTCACATCCCCTCACCAGCCTCGCGAGACATATAAAGAATGGGTGTCATCCTCAGTCTAACTAACACTGGCACCTCGAATTTCACAACGATCTCCTCTGATACTACATGGACCCTACTACTCAATCGCCGCGGGCGGGCTCTTCCAATACCCTCCAACGTGGCAAGGCATGCTTGAACTGCAGGTACGTCTCGCTTACTGTCACGAATTTACGCGGATGTTTTACACATGCATTTTTATACAGGCGTCGCAAGATGGTTACCTTCCCCTTCACCGTTCTACTGCAACCGTTCTGACACCTTCCTTTCCCTTTCTCCCAGAAATGCGATGGCGTTCGCCCAGTCTGCGGCCCTTGCAGCCGAGCTAATCGCCCAGATGACTGCGAGTACACTGATGGACAAGGTCGTACGCGCACCCAAATGCTCGAGGATACCATCGCGCACCTCGAAGCTCGTATACAAGAGCTAGAGCACCCAACTAGCACCCCTTCGCTGGTGATGCTCCACGACCCTCATTCCGCCTTCTTCGAATCTCAACGGTCGCCTATCGCTGGAGCGGAGGAGTTATCATCCTCAGTGTTACTGTCTTCGACGGAATTTACTCATACGCCGCACTCCTCCGCCTCCACGAGTCCTCTCGCCGGTGCGTCTGTAATTGCTCCGTCAGATCGATATTCAGACCGAACAGGCTCTGCGGCCCACACACCCCGCCCTCCTTCCTCGGTGGAATGGTTAGCCGCTCATGACCCACCTGCCGATGTTTCACAAGAACTGTAAGTGAAACTATGACTCGAACTGACCCACCATTAACCTGTGACAGCCTTGATGCATTCTTCAAATACGCTCCTGCCTTGCCTTTCTTTCTTCACAATGCTCGTTTCCGGCACTCTGTGTCGCTCCCCCCAGGCAACCCAGGCAGTCCTATCCCAGCGCTTATCAATGCAGTCTACCTTTGGGGGATAGTTTTCAGTCAAAACAACGACCTTCTCAGGCACGAGTCCATTCTGTCATCTCGCGTCGCCTCTCAGTTGGGAAGTGCGATTCCCACTACTCCATCCCATCAGATTTTGCAAGTCATCCAGGCAAAGATTCTACTTGTTGTCTACCTCTTTCGCATCGGTCACTTCCCTGCCGCGCACCATGAGGCGAATTCCGCCTCATCTCTCGCGGTGTCATGCGGGTTGCACAAGATCCGAACGGCGCAGCCGATGCCCGCCTTTACGAGCTTTATCGATCAAATCGACCTCACCCTCCAGGAGCCGCGAGATCAGATAGAAGAAGGAGAGCGCATCAACGCATTTTGGGCCGTTTTTTTTATGGATCGCTGCTTGGCGGTTTTGTTTGGTCCGCCATTGGTTATTTCGGACATGGATGCACCTGGGATGCAGATCGATACACCATGGCCGCTAGAGATGGAGACGTACGAACGCGTGCGTACTCTTGACGTCAACTATATGTGGGCGCAATAATATCACTTGATATCCAGGGACAGATATATCCGAACCTCCGCACGAGCGGAACCGTGCGTAGCTTTTTCAGTGGCATGAATAATGGATGGCCTTGGGAAAACCACAATCCACTCACGCAACTTAGCAAGGCAACGGCGCTCTTCGAGCGAGCCGCTCGTCTCGCGGCGACGTGGAGGCCGGGTGCGCCTTCATCCTTCGATGATATACTATTGATTGATAGTTCGGAAGAAATCCAAAATATTGGATCATTTTTCTCCGAATTGGTGACGGTCGACCAGCGCATCGACGAATTCAAATCGCAACTTACTCTCTTCGATCGGGTCTCGAGTCACGATGTTCCGCTCGTGCACCTTGCGTATTGTCTCTCCAATGGTGCTACCATCCAGTTGCACGCCACGTTTTCGTCACAGAATACGGGATCTCGTGCGAAGTGCCTGTCTGCTGCAATGGCAATCGTACGTGCAAATCAGGCTGCCCACATACAGGAGTACACATACTATAGTCCCATACTCGGCGTGAGTTTTCACCCTTCGTGTCCTTCTTTATGTGAATGAAGCATGTCTGACGCACTCGCAGTCGCTTTGGGCTGCAGGTGGTCGTGTCATCATAAACGAGATTGTTGCGCGGCGATCTTTTCTCGCTGAACCAACCCCTTCGCCTCAGCAGCGTGATACGGAACTTCGTGGAGCACTGGAGCAGATTCAGTCCGTGATGGCAGCGCCTGCGTCGCGGTGCGCCTTGATGAGTTCGTCTTCGTTCATCCAGTCATCTCCTGCAAACTTTCTCACGTGTCCATTCGTGAAGGCTATTATTTAGGACGTCTCCAGCAGGAGAGCACAGGAATTTAATGAGTACAGTTGCTATGCTTCCCTTGGCGAGACAGCCATGTAGAGCACTTTCGGAGCCGGCTTCGTTATAGATCATGTACTTGGTACCTTGCCCTCACTTCAAGTTGTCTAAACCCTATCATGTTCCAATTCCATCATGATGCTTCATCTGAGTGAGTGTACAAGTTAGGGCTGACACACAACCTCTTGTGAGGATCCCGGTAGACAGTGGCGACCCGGAGAGGAGAGGGCTAGAACATTGAGCAACACGGCTGGGCTCAAGTGCTAGCGGAACACCAAACGGTCGGTATCACACATCTCGGACCGACTATTTCGAGTGGTGTATTTTTACTAGCTGATTACTGCGATTGCAATCACTCCATCTTCCTGCAGATCTCGTTTGGCCTCGTGGTGGCGGTGGCTTCGCCACCGCTGCGCCAGATCACGAACGGAACCTATTCTTCCACAGGTGCTACTATAGACGGGCATCGTATACCTAAAGAATGGCTCTAACTAAACGTGCGTCCACATGTGACGCATGATGATCCGGACCGCCACACGAATTCAGCGTCAAGGTGTGCAGTGTGCACCCCACGCATAGTTGCGAATGTAAGCACTCGTGCCGTGCAATTCAATGAAGAATCGTGTTATCATTGGCCAGTCATCGGCCCCATAGACCCCGCGGATCCGATTGCCACTGATTCACAGCCACCCAGCCTCAGACACGATGCATTACTTGCGCCGCGTCATTACTTTTTTGCTCCGAACCCCCAACCAAACTTTCTTCTTCTGATTCCCCTTGGCTTGGATATATAACTGCGCCAAATTTGTTTTGCGAGACAGGTTGCACTGAGCAGAGTGAGCAACGGGAAGTACAAGAATTGATAGCGAGTTTGACGACACGCTATAGTCGTTTTCATGCGTCGTTCCCCGAGTTTGGAATTGTAGCGCTTGCGAGCGGGCGCCGTTATCTTGTGTCAACAGTCCCAGCTCTTCAAAACTGGAAAGACATTTATCCGGCCCCTCAGGCTGTACACCGGTGGGACGGCCTCATGCACCCAATGACCCATAGCAGACGCCAAGAGACGCGTGGGGATAGATGACCCTGAGCTCTTATAAACCCTTTGAACGTACTTGATGACTATCAGTGGGATGAGCTTGATTATGATGTCGAGGGTTAAGTCCCGAGGCAACCTGTTCATGTCCACTCTCTCCCAGGCACCTGTATCCGATTGAATGTTGAGGTGGAATGGAGGCTGCGGCGGAGGCTTGAATACGATGTGGATCTACCGGCGTTGGGAAGACTCGGTTAGCGCGTAAACGACACCAGGGAACACTAACTGGGATTACCCCTACAGGGGACTTGAGTCGGCAGCTCCGCCTCATCCAATACCAATGTGCGAGACGGGATTGAGCATTCAGGCGGTTGGTTGAACTAAGAGGGCCGACTCGGATGGCTGGTGACTATATAAATACGGGTTAACATTTGCCTCCGTGATATCGCCAAGCTCGGCTCGGGAACGGGTATCCGCCGGACTGCAGACCCGGGGTCCTCGGGAATGTCCGCGATGCCGCGATTAGATCCAGATGCAGCCGCAAGGTCGACGTCGGAGGCTTTCCGTCCCGTTCCGTCGAGGAGTAAGTCCAGGTGTCAATTAGGCTCGAGGCTTCGCTCCCGCTCTCCCATGAACCACATCCGGTCCCTGTCATCTCTTCCTGGGTCCGACTTGAGGAATGGTTGAGTTACTATCCAGTGCTTGCACAGACAGAGCAGGATACTAGATGGTAGGTTACTATCCGTAAGATCCTCCAGATCTCAAACATTTATTTACTGCGTGGCTGATGGCGGATTATCACCAACAGTGATGTCTCTTAGAGCTGTCATCATTACCTGGCGAGGTTATGAAGAACGGATATCAGGTTGGCTGTCTCACGTGGTCAAGTCGAACACGTGGATGACAGCTCACGTGGGAATTGAACACGGCCACGTGATGTTCATTGAACACGGCCTGGCAGTTTCATTTCCGAGTTGGCCATAATCCTTAGGATCGACATTTCTCCTCAAACTCTAGCGATGTCCAGCACGTCAACCACGTCCTCGTTTCTAGACAATTATGAATCACTCGACGTCATTGGGAATGGGTCGTTTGGGATCATTCGAAAGGTCAAGCGTAAGCAAGACGGGGCCGTGAGTTTTTCCTTGGTAGATGTTTCACAGCTCCTAACGCATCATAGATCCTAGCTCGCAAAGAGATCGATTTTGAACGTATGAATGAGCGCGATCGCAAGCAAGTTGTTGCCGAGGTGTTCGTCTGCATCGTTTGTAAAGTAGACGGAAGAAGTTTGTCCTGACACACCGCTAGCAACATCCTGAAGGATCTCGACCACGCACATATCGTGAAATATTATGACCGCTATGTTGACCGCGACGCCGGCACACTGTACATTCTGATGGAATACTGTGGGGGCGGGGACTTGTCGTCCGTCATTAAGCAAGCTCAAAAGCATAACCGCCTAATACCAGAAGAGACAGTCTGGCACTACTTCATGCAAATCTTGTTGGCGTTGCATTATTGTCACCATCCAAATGGTAATTCACGGTCCGGTACTTCGCCTGGTGAGGGAGAGGGTAAGGAACGAAGAGCTCCAATCCTACACCGAGATTTGAAACCTGACAACGGTGCGTTCGGAGGGAGATAGTCTGACCCGTTCTGTTGAACATGTCGCGTTACAGTGTTCCTTGACGAGAACAACTCGGTGAAACTTGGAGACTTTGGCTTATCCAAGGTACTAACACAAGCAAGCCTCGCAAATACTTATGTCGGCGTATGCAGCTCTATCTTCGTCTTTGATCATTTGGGCCTGACTCGGCACCGTACAGACACCATATTACATGTCACCAGAGTTAATGCAAGAAAAGGCCTACGACTCGAAATCAGATATTTGGTCGTTGGGATGTCTTATCTACGAGTTATGTGCGCATAACCCCCCATTCCACGAAGCCAAGACGCATTCTGAGCTGAGTATGGCGGTACGGTATGTGGCTTTACGCGTCTGAGCCCGTTTATCATGCTTAATTGCTGGGAAGTAATGGACGCATTCCGCCATTGCCCCGTGGATACAGTCAAACGCTTTCGAGCGTGATCAAGGCAATGCTGAACCTGAACGTGAGTAGGCAAGATGTTCTGTCTGCTATCGTCAGTAAATCGAACATAAATAGCCATCCATGCGGCCATCAGCAGCTCAATTGCTTCAGCACGAGCGGGTTGAATTTGTCCATAAAGTTTTCGAGGCCCAAAAACAGTGAGTGCTTGGTCGGTTTCACAGGAAAGCCCATTGACACCTTCGCAGGCTTGATGGTGTAAAAGCACACAAAGCGGCTCTTATAAGCCGCGAGCAAGATCTTCTCGCACGGGAGTCTGCCTTCGCTGCGCGCGAGGGGTTACAAAGAGCCGCCATCTCACAGAAGGACAGCGAAATTGCCGTTCTCCAGGCACAGCTTACCGAACTCGCTGCATCCGTTGCGAGTCAAGTACAACAGGCAGTGGCTAGACGCGAAGAAGAACTGCGTCACGAAGTACTGGAATATGAAAAAGTAGTCGAATTGCGCTTTCAGCGGCGGGGCGAAGAAGTCATGGAGGCCGTGCGCTTGCGCGAGGCAGAATTGTTTGAAGCGTGGCAGAGACGCGAGGTGGCATTGCGCACAGCATGGCAAGCAGAAGTGGAGGAACATTGGCGAATAGAGGAGGAGAAGCTTCAAAGAATGAAAACGGAAATCGAGGAACATGCGCGCGCCGTAGAAGAAAGCCAGCCGAAGGGTGCGATTTATTCGTACTACCCGGTTGACGCACTGACATGTGGCATAGGACCGAAAAAGGACAAGACACCATTGGAAGAAGTGAAAAATATACTCGCACCACTCGCAGAGCTAGCCAATGACTCGCAAAACACACCGCGCTCTAATATGACCTCTCCGACACGCCAAGCTCGGCGCGCATTCGAGAGTCCGGCGGTTCGTATACCGCCATCACCATTCCCCCTTGCATCTGCCATGAAAGGGGTCATCCTTACCGCGACCGGGGAATCCCTTGTGACCCCAACGCCCGCCAAGTTTGCGGACCTCCTCGCCGATTCACCCAAAGCGAGCAACAGCCTGGGCTTCTCGAAGATATTCGACTTTGACAAGGTGGACGAGGAGGAGAGTAGCCACGAGGATGCCGGGGCGACAGGATCGACTCTGACAAGATCGCCGTCAAAGCGGAAACCCGAAGGTGTTGCCATCCAGACCCAGGCTCAGGCCGCTGTGCCCGCGCCGACATTGAGGGGCGCAAACACGGCGTCCAAGTCCTCGTCGAAGCGCAAGTCGGTAGGCGCATCGACGCAAGCGCAACCTCAAGTCGCGGCTGCGCTGGTGCCTTCACGCACCGCCCCCGCGCCGCCTGCCCGGCGGACCACCCGCCTCCGGCGTCCGTCGATGTCCTCCCGGTCCCACATCGGGCGAAGTGAAGCGCTGACGGTAGATGTTGCGGAGCTAGAAGACCTAACAATAACGACAACGAGCGCTGCCTCTTCCTCGTCGTCGTCATCATCATCATCATCATCTTCTTCTTCCTCGTCCGGTGACACCCGAACCGTTGCGTCCGGGGATGCAGCCGATTCCGTGCAATACGTAGCGCCATTTTACGACCTGGACGACGAGGAAAACCTGCCGAGCCCGTTCCTGCGGCGCGTGGAACGTGAGCGAGGTATGTGTCGGCCAATCGCGATGGGGGTGGGGGTGGTGATTGCGCCCGGGGGTGGCACGAGTGCAATGACGCGCGTGAAACGGCCGAGCGGTGCTAACCTTTTGCGTGCGGCAGCCGCGGCGAATAACGCGAAGGGCGCGGGGTCAGTTAGAGGTACGGCTGCGGGTACGGTAGGGCGGTCGTCCGCGATGCGGAAGACCGGAGAGGAGGGGCGGAAGCCGTTGTTGCGGGTATGACGCTTTGTGAACACGGAAGTTTTCTCTGACATGTTGTTATTCCCTGTTTGATCGACCCACGATTACTTTGTGCATTACGAATATTTATCATGCATGTTTCAATGACTCTGATCAAGAGTGACCCCCGCGGACAGGGTTGGGATGTGGGCGTCTATGTGCACGAGGCGCCAAGCCCAAAAGTGCGAACAATGTAAAAGAGGGATTTAGGTTTATTCGCCCCGGTCTATTCCCTCCGTGTGACAACGTCGGATGGGATGGGAAGGCATATGATGTGGTTGGATTGGATGGGAGAGGAGGTGCGACGTGGTCTCTGTGATGGAGAAATAGAGTGGGGGTATGGATCCATGTAGATGCCTGTAGACGCAGGACAGGAACAGCCGAGCCGAGGGTGTGGCCGCCTATTGTCCCGCTTTCCCTCTTCCCCCGCCCACAATCTCGCATGCTTCCTCATTGACCACCACCTTCCCTCAAAGACTGTCTTGTGGCTGCCTCCACACCACCCCTTTGTGGCCGCCCTACCGATCAGCCCTCTCCTTACAAAATGGATACAATCTCCCTCGTCCTTCCTCTTGTTCCGACAATACCCTTTTCACTCAACTCCGCGTCATTTCCTCCCTCATCAAACACCATACCCGCACCCTCTCCCCCGAGTTCTACGCCCAAAAATACCACCATGTCAGGTGTCGCTCGAAACCACAACAGAGCAGGCGCAGGCGCCCACCCCCCTAGACCGCCCAATGCCTGGATCCTTTACCGTTCGGACAAGTTTCAAGAACTGCCCCGCCCCCACCTGGTCAACCGAAGCTGACCCAGGCCGAAATCTCCAAGATGATCTCTGCACAATGGAGGACCGAGTCGGACGAAGTACGCGCCATCTACGAACAGCGCGCCGAGATGGCCAAGACCGAGCACGCGCGCCTGTACCCCCATTACCGCTTCGCCCCCATGAAGAAGGCAGACAGGGAACGCATCCGCGAGGAAAAGCGGCAAGCAAAGGAACAGGAGCGTGCCAACCGTCGCACGCGTGGACGCGTCGCGCCCTACCCGACCCCTTCCCCCGCGTCATACTTCACTTCAACCGCGCCTCTTGTCATCAAACAGGTCGTCCCCAATGCCCGATACACCCCCACACCCATATCATCAACCTCGTCGTCATCGTCTTTGACACCCCCCGCACAGCCGTGTGTCGGTGTGGCGCGGTCCTACGACTGGACGCGCGTGTCACCCGACGCGTCCGCTGACTCGCATTTCCTACCCGTCGACTTGCAAATCCTATCGTCACACGACTATTCCCGTCCCCTGGACATGGTATCATCTGTAGTCCAACCGCCTGTGGTGTCACCAAAGCCCCGATTTGCCTCGCCACAGCCGCCAGCCGAATTCAGGCTTCCCAGGGGTTGGGAGTCACCGGGAGAGTATTCACCATTCAAGGCATGTGCTTGCTCTTGCTCACTTCTCTTTCGTACTCTTACCCTACTCTATAGGATTACAGTATTGTTGCCATGCCCTACTATGACAAAATCCCATTGCCGGATATGAGGACTCTGGCACAAAAATGCGGAGTCCGCCCAACTGTCTCCGAGCTACAAGCACTCGCAAATGAGAATGTCGTTGCCCCACCTATCATTGACGTCAGTCTGGGGTCACATCCTTCCCCGATGTATGGCTCGGCCTCTTATCACGATTCGCTTCGTCTTCTCGGAGAAGAGTCCGAATCGTTCATGTCGGAACCCACGGTAGAACAGCTCCTAGCGACTATCAATAAGCTGGTAGAGTCTGACCCTCGGGACAACGCTTCGTCATTATCATCCAATATGGCACCGACCGACCCGGTACAGGAATTCAATTTCGACGACTTTGTACAGGACCTAGGGGCCATGGCCACACCAGCGCCTGACAGTATGCCCACAACGCAGTCACGCCCGGAGGGACAGAGCCTGGCCGTAGATCTCTCCCTCCCACACGATAGTCCGGCCACCTTCGGTTCGTACGTGGAGAGTGTCGTGCACCCGGTTCCATCTTTCTATATCACCACGCCATCCCCCACCTCCACCGGGTCAACACCCCCTCCTCTGGCGAACATACCCTACGTGCTACCGCGCGGTGCAGCCAATTCTAGCACCCGTCGCGTCGGAGGTAATTGGAAGGTCCCCGTAGGCATTTCGCGACTCGCCTCACCTCTTCCCAGTTGAATTGCCTCTTCAAAATTAGATGGTGGTATAAACTTCCCCTCAAACATCTCCTCGACTTTGCCGCTTGCCACAACTGCAAGCCCTATTTCACCGTCATGACCCCGCACAGCACGTGTATACAATTGTCACATTTATTTCCCTTTCACAGCTTTCGTCGTTATCTCCTCGCTATCGTATGCTTTCCACCACACCATCTCCCCTCCCTTTCACTGATATCCGTACTTACCACACCTAAACGCGTCGGTGTCACCTCTCTTTCTTATCGTTGTCTGTCAGTTCCACTGGAACTTGGAGTACACACGATATCCGTCGCGCTGTCTGGTCCTGGTCTCACTTCTCCACTTTTGTGCCTTGTGTACTTTTGCTGCGATTTTACCCCACGCTCGTCCAATTTCTGGTCGCCTCTTACCAACTCATTTCTTACTCCCTTCCCCGGGACTTCTGGGCCGTCGTCCATTCTGTTGCGCTGCGCTATTATCACGGACCCACCCATCCATGCATCATCTCCACAATCCACTATACACCTGATTTTATACCTCATTATCTCCTTCATCTCATCCACCTCCCCTTTCTTCTCTACGTTGTATCATATTCTTTTTGCCCGGTCCTCTTGGTGCCTTATTTGAGAATCAAAAGTCGAAGAAGTTCTCTTTCTCGCATTGCTGATTTTTAGTACATTTGTTGTCGAAAGCGTAGCACGCTGACACGAATTTCGTCTGAGATGATTCTTCGTCTTATTTTATCTGGTGAGAATGTTCGAAAGTTGTTGCCTCCCATACGCGCGACACTAGATCGGACTCCTCCACGTTGCAAGGGCTGGAGGAAACCCAGTGTGATACAGTTCCGTCTAATAGTGGCAGTGATCGGAAAATTCCGTGAGTGGATAAAAATGATGTAGAAATGGACGAATCCTGCATCAGCAGGATTCCTGTCCGACCCTTTTTTGGGCTTGCTAGGGCTCATGTGAGCTCATACAAGTTTGTACAACGATTACCGGTAGTGACTCAAGAAAGAGTGAATCATTTTGCAGTGATATCGGCACGTTTTGACCACAGTCAGTAACTTATGTACGCTACCGGACAGGAACATCCCGAGATGGCGGCCTCTCCGAGCCGTTCCTGCTCATCATATACATCAGGCATCACGATCCGAGTCGGACCAGACCCAAAACATCGAGGCAAATGGCTTATCTATTATTATAACAGCCACGGGTACCTTGCGATACCAACCAATACCGTATATCAGTGCTGTAAGTCTGTTTGACTGAGCGCCGAGCATGCCAGTGGATCATGGCTGGCGAGAACCCGAGCCCGCCAGCCTGAGTGCGATTTCCAGTCCGGTCCGTGTTCCTTTGGGCAGGCGGGCTGAGTCGTTCTCGGCCCTTCAAATTAAATCGTGAGTGTAAGTTAGTGGTAGACAGCTGCGGTGATCATCGATGACAACTTGGGGCGCTGATGTACTAGTATGTGCGCCCATGTGTCAACCTTTTTCGCAGTGCCTATTGACCTGTACCTGTACCATGTGGAAGTTATCGCAAACCGTGGAAAACAAGCTCGGAATCCCCCTGCTAGGGACCATTTGTGGTTTCGTTCCATTCCAATAATAGCATGGTTTGCTCCCCTGCACCGAATGTTGAGTTGAGTTGTGACGACAACATCACACGTTTATATAATTAAGCCCGCACACGCTTCCTTCGATTAGAAAGTTTCTCTACTGGAATACATAAGCTACAAAAGAGAAAAAGAAAGGGAAAAATGTAAGGATAGGCAAGCCTTCAAAGCTTCAAAAGTAAAGGATAACATAGAACTATCAGGCGTGGGTACGTGTATTGAGGAATAGGATACGTACTTGGCAACACCGAACACACGAAGGGAGATTTCATAGTCCAAGCAATAACAATGCACGCGTCCCCGTCTTCCCAACGAAACGATATAAAGCCTTTTCAGATCAACCTTTCTCATTAGAATGCCAGACCAATGTAGTCGATGGCCAGCCAGGGCTAAAACCAAGTAAGTGAGGGTAGAGGTCGGAAAGGTTTGACAGTGGCTATCTGCCACGCGCGAGGGTCTCGCCCAGCGCTGCGTAACATAATTGAACATAAAAGAACACCGAGTTCCGCGATGAAGCCCAGTAGTTAGCCTCCCGCGTCTCCGCTGGCTGTGCGCGAGCGTCGTGAAGCATGGGCAACGTCCAACGAACTGTAGGCCGGCGGTAGGTCAAATGGATCTGCCTCAGAAGCTGAACTCGTAGTGGCCAAAGCAGTGCTCGCACTGCCCAACGCGGTGGAGACGTTCGTGAAGCGGGTGCTCAGCGACTGGCTCATAGCTTCATGCCGGGCGGAGGGATGGGCCGACAAGGGCAACGGGGGGACGTCGGGAGCGCTCGCAGTGTTGTCATGCGGAACCTTGTAGTCGTGTGGTGAATGGGGGTAGGGAACGGCGTCTCGGAGATGTGAGAAAGAGCGCGATTGTGATAGCGGGGAGCGGTGTGATATGGGGGTAGCAGGCACAAGTGGAGGTGATACAGGATGAATTACAGGACTGGAATTGGGGGGAGAGAAAGGTGACGAGAGAGATCGCGATTTTGATGTAGGTGAAGTGGAGGGATGGGGAGTGAGCGTGAGTGTATGCTCGACGTGGACGATTCTACAACGTGGCGTGGAGATACTGGGGTTACAGGGGAGTAGAGATCAAGCGGAGAACCAGATGAGGAGCTCGGCAGAGGGGGGACCGGAGCGGCTCATCCTGGGAGTGTTGGCCATGATAGGCCATGGGTGGCGCATATGATGAGGCAAAGCGTGAACTGCGACCTGAGGCCCCGAGAGTGGATGGTATGGGTAGTACTGGCAGCTCACGGGTTCTCCTGTGGCTGTGTTGGGAATAGGCAAGGCATGGGAGGCAAGTGACAGCGAGGAACCTGACCGCGTGAAGAACTCGTGTCCAGACGGATATATTGGGTCATGCGTCGTCGACTGGATGACTGCGTGAAAGGATAACCGGCTCGCACGGGAAGAACTTGATTGACCATCGTCGCTTTCTCCACGTCGAGACTCGTCACCCTCCACGACCAGTGGCAGGACGGAAGTCCGCCATCGTTCAATCGGAGTGGCTTCTGAGGAGTGCAGGAAAGTGTTCGAGTTGGGAGATTCAGATGAGGAGGCATCGGATGGGTGCCACGGGTCGGGAAGCGACTCTGTTGGGTTGGTACGTGTCACGTTCATCCACTCGTCATTGGGTGTTACTAGCATCATAGCCGTCACGAGCAAAAAGTCCAACAGACTGAGGGGAAGACCATTGTGCATGCGTTGAGGTCGAGTGGTACCAAAACGAAAGAGGGGGTCAAAGATCTTCAACTGAGGGGGGGCTCGCTGCCTGGCTGGCTCTAATATGGCGACTGGACCCTTGACAGTGTCGGTTGTGCACTAAAAGAGGGGCCTGACATATGAGCACAGGTGGAGGCTTTATTATCAACTACGTACGGCAAATTGACTGCCGAGGGGTTTCCATTTTAAGCTCTGCTGATGATGGGGGATATAAAATTTGCGGTAGCTGTGATACAGACGAGAACTGTTGGAGAAGAAAGTAATAGGATGAGAAGGTGGACCAACCTCGATAGAGAGCTATAGGAGTACCCCAGAAAGTCATCAGCAGGCTTCCAATGGCCCTTGCCAAATACAACCTCCACTCCAGTGAGATCCTTGGTCTTACGCGACACCGAATTGAGGGGGTGCGTTGGCCAGCGCACACAGGAAACGTTGACAAACCCTTTCGGATCAGACCTACGGATTTTGGTGACGTTGTGGTCAGTATCGATGACATAAAGGGGGTTGTCGGATGAACCATCGTGAACGACAGAATCTAGGAATGACGGGGAGGACAAGCGCAGGGTCATTAAGGGATGATCAACTGGCTGTGACTGCGTGGTAGAGTCAGTTGGTTTGAAGCGGCGAAGGACGGTCGGTGTTAAAGACAAGGGGGATTTGAAGCGGCCAGCAAGTGTGGGGGTGAAGGAGGACCCAGCCTGAACTTGAGACTTGTTTTTATCCCACGACGGAAGGGACAAATTAACCATCGGAAAGAAAGGGAGAGGGGAAGGGAGAGGAGAGGGAGAAGGAGAGAAAGTACAAGGAGGGGGAGGAAAGACAGCGTGGGGATGTCATATACTCTGAGCGGTAATTGGTCATCCAGCCTCACCAGGGCCTCCTCCTCCTCCGCTGCGTCTTCCTCGCTTGTTCGTCGGCTCTTTTGCGGCGCCGATATCAGGCATAACAGCCATCTTGCCCCCCCCTTTTCTTCCGCTCATATGACAACGCCAACTCGGACATCACCGCGCAATTGTTGTAGATCATTCGAGCGAAGTATGCCAAGTATATATAGTAGCTTCGTCCCAACTCCCGCAAATAATCCGCAAGCTTGGCCGGTCACAAGACACGGGAGGCCAGCTCTTCCATCCCAAGCGTCACAATCCGTATCGGCCCTTATTCGTCATAATCTTTGGGCCCACGATATTGATCGGGTCCATGCATTGACCCGCTCGATACAATGAACTTCTTACAGATGTGATGCCGGCTACTCGCCACCAGACACGTTTCACAGAAACGTAGTCTTATAGACCTAATCGTAGCCGGCCTGCGACCACTGGCAGGTCAAAGCGGAATTGATCAATGAGCGCGTAGGGAGTATCCATGGGATAAGATGGGGGGGCGCACCTGATTTCCCTTACGACCCTGTACGAGCGTTGTGAGGTGTTTCCAGAAAAGAGCATTCGAAATCCTCACCGCTCAGCTTGACGTCTCAGATGCGTTGTTCTGTCAGTGTGTCGCCGTCCAAGATAAATCATATGCTTTGCTTTCTACCGCTTTACGGGTAGGTGACGTTAACGTAGTCGTTCCATTCCTCCACTATTCCGGAAGCATCAGGTTGTCGTCCGAGATGGCCTCCGGATTGGAAGAAAACGCGAGGCGACCCCTCGCCGATCATTTGATCTATTCTGACCCCATACAATACAAACATAAACACTGCAATCATTAGCCTGGTTGGAAGTTGATAGTAAAGAGATTGTTTTTGGCAGACAGTCTGATTTCACATTTCGTCGCTGAGGTAAAGGTACTGACAAGACCGGCCCGAGGAGTGCGGTTAACAACTTCATTCAGGAGAAACTGAACCTCAGCTGGACGCAACTACTCGACATTAAAAGCCCCACAGGAGGCATGGCCCCGGGTTGCCATTGGCCGACTCTACCTTTATGAATCGCCGCAAAGTTTATGAAATGAACGCAGCTGGTTTTCCCTCGTCCAACCATCGGCCTCAGTATGTCCCTCACCTTACTCATGCCGTGTGCAGCGCCTCGGCGGTGACAGGCTGTTGATTACACTTACACGTTGTGTGACATGTGAGATGAGCGATGTTCTAGGCTTCGTGATTCATTTACCCCGAGGCAGGAAGTTAAGTTATGGCGAAGCGGAGGGTGTACACGCTTTCCCGCTTTCATGGTATGTCATCGACATGCCTTATATCATATGACGTATCGTGCGCTCCTTTTCTACGAAATGGACAGCCCAACTGTCTACGTGAAGGTTTCTCCCGTATGATGGGCTGCTGAGTGATCGCAGGTCGATGTGCAAGGACGTCATCCTCACAGGAGCCTCTGAGTCTTTTGTCCCATGATTGTTTATATATGGACTCCCAAGATTATTGAAACACCCCTGCGGCACGGACTGTGACCATTTTTATATGTTAACAGGCCAATGGGAAGTTTTCGACGGAGGTCATTGATCCCTCGGCCAGCAGGGGCGTCTCGAATCTCTGCTCCGCTCCGTCTCTACTGTTCAAGTTGTGGCTGTATACGCAAGGGTCGAGTTTTGTTCACGGACTGAGGTTCAACGTTCGGTTCGAGACAGGATACAAGAGTGGTGGAGAGCTCGGATAGTACTGCGGCAGAAGCGATATTGTCAATGTCAATATGTCGAGACGAACAAAGCTGGTAGATATCCTGGTGGACGTTCGCAGCAAAGGTTGCGTTTGTGGTGAATGATAATGAGGTTCGGCAACGCATGGTAGCGCTAGCTGTTTCGCCCATTCGATGTGTATCACGGAAAAAACACTTTCACCTCCACCACACGAGCCCTCTATCCGAATGGCGGCATTGTACGCTATATTGTTGCTGTTACTGAGCAGACAGACGCGAAAAGAAATTAAATCGGCATACCTAAATTCACCATTGAGACAACGTGGACTCGGAGGCCCTAATCGCGGACCGCTTTGAATGTCGAAGGGTTCCGAAAAGTGGTGATGTTGATATTCGGCCATGTCTTAGGTCAAAAAGACGGGCATCAAAATATTACCTGTTGGAAGAATCAAATTTGTGTACCTCTGGGTCAACGCCGATCAGGAGAATCGTGCGGTCCGCTCATCAGAGAGTGGATAGAGCGCAATATGAACTCGAGGGATACCCCACGCAGCCGACGATGGGATTTTGCAGGAGGCGGAAAGACTCGAATCACTGCAGTCTTAGTAGACAAATTGCGAATCATGGCGCGTTGGATTAGGCGGATGCCACTGGCGGTGTCTGGAGCTCGTTTGTTGAAATAAGAGCCCTCAGATCGTTCAATACAGTCACTCGGCCCTCAGACGCTGCATTCTCACTGGCACTGACGAGCTTTCTCCTGTCCGTCGAGCGAGATCCACTCTCACTATTTCTGAAGGCCTGAAGTACCAACTAAAAAGTCCCATATAGTCGTCTTCTTTATCGAGTCCCCTTGTTACTCACTAGCTTCATGCAGTCATTATTGCCTCCCACCCCTTCCACCCCCCGCTCGTCGACTCCGATCTATTTCTCATCTGAAAGTCCTGTGATAGGCGTTCATTCTGCACACCTCCGGGGAAGAGTCCGAGTCTGGTCTAGCACGAGATCGACATATGCTGTTTGTATAGTGTCCTGAACAAATGCTAACCCTTCCAATGTAGGCCGGACTCGGATGACAATCGACATGCTCCCAGACGATGTGCTCGTGGAAATATTCTATTTCCATGTAGATATTAATCCAAGCTTCTTCTCTCCGCCAAATACGTGGCATGCACTCGTTCACGTGTCTCGTAGATGGAGATACCTCGTGTTTGCGTCACGGCATCGCCTCAACCTACGACTCGAGTATGGTGGACATCGACCAATGTCGGAGGCGCTGGAGGGCTGGCCACTTCTGCCTGTAATAATTTCACACATGGGCCCATCTGGCGGACTTCTCCTTCTGAACAGGCGATTGGATGACAAGGTTGCTGCACTCGAGTCGGAGCACTACAATCGCATCTGTGAAATCTACATCAGTGACATGATTGATTCGCGCTGGGAAAGATTCTCAGCAGCGATGCAGAGGCCATTCCCGCAGCGGACACGTCTGCAAGTTGAGGTGGTCCTTGGTGATGTGGCGCCAGTCCTTCCTGATTCGTCCCTGGGCGGATCTGCCCCACATCTGCGAACACTCGATTTCAGAAGGATTTCATTTCCGTCAACGCCGAAACTACTTTTATCTGCCAATGGCCTCGTCACACTCACCCTTCAGGACATTCCTGATTCTGGGTACTTTTCACCCGACGCGATAGCCACCGCCCTGACAGTGATGACCAGACTCAAAAACCTTTGTCTTCAATTCCGTTCCCCTCGATCTCGCCCCGACCCAGCAAGCCGACCTCTGCCTCCGCCCAGACGCTTTGTTCTCCCCGCTCTCGTCAACCTTGTGTTCGGAGGCGTCTATGAGTACTTGGAGGACCTTCTGGCCCAAATTGATGCCCCTCATGTCGACCGGGTCCGCATCATATTCTTCATGGACCTCGACTTTGACGTCCCGCAACTTCACCGGCTTATAGGTCACGCAGAAAAGTACAAGGCATTCGACCGCGCAAAGGTGTCAATTTAAAATCACTCAATTGAGTTGTACCTTTACCCCAAAACAGAGGCGGTCGATCACCCCGCGGGGTTCACGATCCCCACACGACTCGTGGTAGAAATCAGATGCAGGGAGTTAGACTGGCAGCTCTCATCTCTCACCCAGATCTTTAGTTCATCCTTCCCCGGCATCTCCACTTTGGAGGAGCTCAAAATCGGGGGATTTGGTTATCTTCCATCATCACACTGGAAAGACGACATGGAGAACGCTCAATGGCTGGAACTTCTGGATCCGTTCGCTGCTCTGAAGAATCTCTATCTTACGATGATGAAATCGCACGACGTGTCTGCGGTGCCTTTCAAGAGCTTTCCAGAGAAAGGGTAACTGAAGTGTTACCCGCGCTACGCAATCTTTTCGTAGTTGGGTTCCCATCAATCGAACACATCCAGGAAGCCATTAGGTCTTTCGTCGCCGAACGACAGCTCTCCGGTCACCCTGTGACAGTCGACCGTTGGCGAGGGTAAAAGGAACATATTGAAAGCCAGCATTCGAGGATCGATGAATTCTGTCCATTTTTCTTTAAATCACATCTAGTCCAATCTACTTTCTTCCTGTTCGACTGTCGAGGATACAGAACTTTTTCTGCCATCACCGCGATCCCATCTCTCTGTATCTTTGTACCGTACTTTGAACCCCGCACAGTCTATCATATGACACCTATTTTGACACTTATTATGTATGCGCAACGAACACAAGAACCACGCTTTGGAGAAGAACTCAAGACGGGGATCACGGATTTGGGACCTTGACGACGCCTGGCGACATAAACGGCATTAGAGCTGTTACGAGGCACATAGAATAGAGCGATGATGGCAAAAAAACCCGACTTGACCATCCTGGGGAACGTGTGTAACGTCAAAATTTGGAAACATCGTTGCTAAAGAGCGACTGGGTGTCGTCCCCAGCGACTTCAGTTGTATGTACAGGGCCCACTGGGCAGGAAGGAACGTATAAGAGCGAGTCACGTGGGGTTGATGACGTCAACGATTACGGAATCCACAATTCCACTCACAAGTGGAGACTCGGAGTACACACACTAAGCAACGTAGATTCAAATATCACAACGTAAGACAGAACAACTTGAATCATTGAAGGGTATAGAATATCCTTCACTGGCAAGCGCACAGTAGTCAATTGATAATCCTCAGGAGAGACTGTTCTCCTCCAACTCGATCTCCCGGCGTTCCTGCGTGAGCGCGCACGGGCGGCAGCACCATGAGGTGAAGCAATCACCTGCCGCGCTTCCACGAATTCCATAGCGGTCACGCGCTTCGGCGCGTTCATGGACCTGAGCACCGGCTTAGTCAGATGTGCTGCGTACTTGTCAACATCCCAACATACCTGCAGGACCCAACCATAGCCAAGGAGAGTCAGCCCGCCATGAATGTAGCAGTGGTCGTCACAAGGCTCGCCACCACCGGGAAGCGAAGTGCCTTGATACCGCAAGTGGCGTAGGCGCTGTTTATTCTTGCTGTATACGACGCAGGGGCACCAGGCAGCCCAGCAGCCTGAAGTGAAAGGGGAGGGGGGAACAGATAGTGAGTACACGGAAGAAACTCGAGTGTTTTCACATACAAAGGCCACATGTGGAGAAACAGTCAAATAGACCATGGCTCCATTCGCGCTTCCCATCTGGTCCAATCTGACAGTTTAGGGAGTTCTTGTTTCCACCGACTGCCATAGGGGCAGTTCCCTGCGAAGCAAACAAAACACACGTGGAATGAACGTCAAATTCAAAGAAGTTCTAGGTGAACACGCACCTGAGGCTGGGTAGAGATAGGAGCTTGCTTAGTATCAGACGACATGTCGAAAAGAGTCTGAAGGTGACTAGAAGTGGGGTTGTTACCGAAGCGATGTCCTTTTATGCACTTTCACCCCACCTAGATCAGCGCCCAGACAACCCCCTGTGACATGTGACAGGAGCTAGATGGCAACCAAAGACGTGAGGTGCTGTAAACGGTCGACGGGATTCGGAGCCACCTCTTTAGGTATGGTCGCTAGCTAAGTGGAGTGCTTGACGAACAGCTTCAAGTTGGCATGCATTTTCATGGATAGACAGACAGCAGCAGTTAAGGACCGGCGGTCCACGAGTAATAAACCCGCCAGAGAGCCAGAGGCCACCCTTTTCACTTGGTCACGTTCACAGATACGAGTGGAGCAGTCCCAGCTTTACGGTCTACCATAAACAGTACAAATGCCGTTGCGAACTTTAAATCCTGTACCTGACGGAAGGCGGCGACCAACTGCGTGCCTGCGATGTGGGAGAGATAAGTATAGGAGGCGGCGATGTTCTGAGGACACAGCCTTGCTGTATTGCCCCCTGCTCCAAGCGTGTTGTTGTCGTGACATGGCAGGAGTGAGGTGTAACAAGATGAAATAGCCAGATTGCTGGCTCAGCCCATGGGCGGCGGCGCCCGTCACGGTCCAGGCGGGCGATAGAGATTGTGCCCGCATGAGTCACGCGCATGGTCGCTGCAAATATACCAGTTCCCAGTCTTGTCCAAGTCAGATCGGATCGATCAACGTTCTGGACTTGTGACCTTTGGATTGTCGGATTCCACGCGTCCTCCATTGCCCAGCCTGAAAGTGCCAGTAATAGGAGCAGCAGCGGCTCGCGGGTGCCAAGCCTCCTAGTCTGGCTCGGGCTGTGCGTGCGGTTAGTACTGTAGGGCCATCGGTCGATCCCTTGGACGTTTCTTTAAATTGTCGCAAAATCGGGAAAAGGATTGTAATTATTATAATAACCTTTATTAGGATATTATATAACATTATTTGGACATTATCTGTCATTATAGGCCAGATTTTCCCGATCTTGCGACATTTAATATCAATGATTACTCCCCCAAGTTGAAAAAATCCCCAACATAAACATCGAGCAAAGGAAAAGACTTTGGCAGGCGAGAAAAAACGTGAAGGCCCTGTTGAACTTAAGACTACAGAGAGCCTGGGCCACACTAAGTCATGTTTAATGGAGCGAGATGGCCTACAGTTGTCGCCAATGACCCGTGATCTGTCACTGTATGAGCGCTCCATCGGAATTGAATCAAGTGTACTGAAAGGGCTTATGTTTTATCACCTGGTTGGTCGACTTCGGAACTTGTGGTCACTTGTCCACACGTGTGTCCAATCACGAAGAAGCGTGCATGTGGATTCCACTCTACGAAGCACTTGGGCGTTAGGAGAATGATTGGAGCGCAGGTAGAAAGTACAAACATGTTTTGGTCGATGAGTGACTAGTACTTGAGCCATCACGGGCGGTCCCCTCTGGCTCCCCGTTGCAGGGAACTTGAAGGTGTAAAGACCGATATAATCCGTCACCACGCCGCAGCGGCGCGATAGTTGTGACGGACATATTCGAACTGAATCTGTCCTCCTCTACTGTGACCGTGCAGTCACTTCCGTTCTCACCTCAGCGCCGTCACCCTCCTCATCGCAAGTCCCCCGCTTTCGGTCCCGTGGAGGGTGGATTCGCCACGCACGGACGGCGGCCGCACTCGTGGCATGTATTCGTCCAATGCGACATATTAGAAGATATTCGCGATCGCCACATCATAAGGTATGGATGCCGGGATACGACGATGTTCACTGGCACGTAGCTAACCTGAGCGTGGCCATTCCACCAAAAGCCGCAGTCCGAGTCCGACGAAGAACGGGACCCGCCTTCGACGGGCCGGAGCACGGCACGTTAACTAGGATGGATGAAGCTGAAGGTTTGTTCTTCCTGGTCCATTCTTTTCTTCGTATTGCAAATTTGCTCTTCTGGTCGTGTAGTGGAGTGCGATGTAGGTTACCGCCTGCGCTGTATCTTCGCAAATTCAGGAACGGATATGTGACAATGACGCGTTCCTTGCACTGGCAGCCTGAGTGGCATTCATTGTGGATGAGCTATCTTCGGTGCACAGACGGAAGAGGGAGAGATCGCCGCAGACGGGCGGGTAATTGAGAGTGCGCAGGAAATGCAACGTGGCTGAGAGGATATCTACTCGACAGAGGTTGAATGTATCATCTACAGGGTTGAGGTAGGCTGGAATCGCCGGATGATACATCGTACAAGAGGGGCCCCAATCTACATTCTTCGTCCGAAAACCTATACATCGAGTCATCGAGTCGAGATGACGTGCCGGCAGATGGTCATACAGATCTGAGTTGCTGCGGATCCAGATACCTCAATCTTCGATATTCACCGGCGTAGGAAGTATGCCATATCTTTCAAGCTACGCCTTCGTTGTAGACAAGAATGACCTATTTGCCGCGCCTTCGAGTACGTGCACGGACGTCGCGTTGCAACTGTTCTGTCAATCCTGATTACAGAGCTCCGCGGATGTGCATTCACGTAGCACTCCAGCTCCTGAACTTTCACGACGGTGAGCCCGTCCACTGGTTGCTCGAGCAACTCAATAGACCCACAGTACAAACAAGAGATTCTGTATCGTTAGACGCACACAGTTGAGAATCCATATGACGTTTTGGATTTCCTTACGCGAATCCGAATGTTGGTTCGTTATGTGGGGTTGAAAGATCAGCGTATCATCCTCAATGTCGACGACATGCTAGGATTATTCTAGGCGGATTCCCAGAGATCTAAAGCTGCGAGTCACACTCTCACAGGTAGAAGGGCTCCCCGGTCGTGGCGGAGGACAATCCCGCAGACCAGCTTCAGTTCCTGCACAGACATTCACAGATTTGTGATTCGGGTTAGGAGGCCGACAGTGAAAGAGGCTCGCATGTCCTCAGGAGGGAGATGGGACATTTGATCCACCAATAAGCGCTAGAGGGAATCTGACAAAGGGCGATAGACAGCTGTGGCCCGGGAGGTACCGGTCTCTGAGTTCCTCGTGTGAATGTCTGACCAATTCAAAACAAACAGCAGTCGTCGCGTCCTCTCAATTCTACAAACGCGAAAGCCCCTGCTACCAAAAACCTCCACGACCACAATGTCTTCTTCTCCACCTGCGAAGAAGCCCTCATCCGCCGTGTAAGCCGTCGTATCTCGTGCGCGCGCGTACGCGAAGGGGCTTAGCGCTGATCTCCCATTCCATGGAAAAAAAATCCACCTTTCACAGCGGTGGCAAACCGAATTCTTCCAGTTCGACGCGGCGTTCAAAGAGCCCGTCGAAACCCGCGTCTCCCGGCAAAGGCAAGGGCAAGGTCCCAGTTCCCAGTAGAGCCCAGCGCAAGTCACAAGATGACGATGATGATGAGGACGACGAAGACGACGACATGGAAGAAGACGAGGAGGAGGACGATGAGGATGAGGACGAAGACGACGACGACGACGACGACGAAATGGAGGTGGACGATGACGACGACGACGACGAAGATGAAGACGACGACGAAAATCCGAATAAAGAGGTAAAACCTTGTTCCCCCTGTGCTCTCCAACACTCTTTATCGTCGTCCCTGATGACGGTCTCCACTTTCCCCTTCAGGTTATTGACCCCTCTGTGATCAAGTCACGTCGCACGCGCGGGATCCGGGTCGACTATACCTCCAAGGAAGCGCTCGAAAAAGCCGGCTTGTAACCAGAGGGATCCAACGCGGGTGCGAATAGTACGCACTAACCCCTCTTTCCACCACCTTGACTTGCAGTGGCCCTAGAACGGGAAGGGATTGAGAGAATAGAGAGATGGCTCTACCATCGTACTGCTTTCAGATTGTTGCATCAAGTTAACCGTGTTGTGTCGTCATCTTTGGAGGCATAATACAGGTACAAAACTGCTCGTTAAGGGTGTCAGGTTGCACGGGTACCGTAGTGCACTAAAATGTATGACGCACAGGTGGATGACATCCAAACCAACATAAAGATGGCATCCTACGAGATGGTTATCATTAATAGAATGAAGCATGAGCCGAAAATATTTTCTTTTCCTCGACGAACTTCAATGGGCGTAATGTTCAGAGCGCTGCAAGACACGCAGAGTCATCCGCAAAGACAATCTGTATATGACTTGCTTCACACCTACGTACGAAACCAAGAAATCCATACATCCTGGAAATCGTCCTCCACTGTAAGTAGAAGTGATCAAGGCCCCATCTCAATGGCTTGTACAGACCAACGCGCGACAGTAAAAGCGCAAACACAACGCACATCCGAGCAGACGGACTACGTCAACCCACGCTCACCACCGAAACGCACGCAACTCTCGACCCCGAGGGGGATAGTCACGCGGTCCAGCAGGAACAGCGAGACGAGCAGTACGCCAGTGTCTGTGCGAGCATAAGCTCCCTCTTAACGCGTGTCAGTGGCTCGTAAAGATGGGGAAGGGTGGGGAGGTGTGAAAGTTGAAGGACGAAGGATGTAGAAGGAAGTCGATATCGTAGGAGTATCGTGTGATGGAAGCCACAGTCAGATGACGATGCGAAATAATAATGGCGATACAGGACAAGAAGGAAGAGACCGAGACGTATAAACCAAGAGCAATAGAATACCGATGTGAGATGATGCATATTAAAACAAATTAAAAGAAAATGGAGTTGCGTATGCAGGGGGTCCTATCTGAAAAACCCGGGGTGTGGTCAATGTTTTAGAATACCGGTTGGGCGAGGCCTATTGAGGCCTCCCACGCGCCGAGGTCCAGCTCGAGCGCTGTATTACCGCTCTCGTCAGCGGGCAGGGGCGACACGCCCTCGGGGATCAAATCGAACAGTCTCTGCATCTCCCTCTCCACCTCCTTGCTCAAATCAGCATCCGTGGTTGCGCTAGTTTGGTCTTGTCTCGGTACCTCTGCCTCATCGCCAATCAATATCGGCGCCGTGGAGGACGGCGTGGGGGGCGCCGCCAAAATCTCATGGAAGAGATCATCCATCGCCGCTTCGTCCATCGTCTCGTCTGCGACGACATCAAATAGCACGGAAAAATCTTCGTCCGCTTGCATGGGTCCACCCGCTGCAGGGACGCCACCGGAGAGGAGGCGTTCACCACCCGTGCTGAGTGGCAAGTGGGCTCACGCATGAGGTCGAAGATGTTCTGGCTTGGTGTTCCAGACGAGAGGCTCAAAGTAGACGGGGTGGGGGAGAGTGGGAAAACTGGGTCGTCAGTGGAAAAGACGGGGGTAGGCGGCACAAGGACGGGGAAGGTCGTCGTCGAGGGTTCGGGTGATGACTCGGATGCAGAATCCGAAGGTGACGGGGACGACGCACTCGACTGCTGTAGGGTAGGGGGAGGTAAGATGGTTGGCAGGCCCGCAGTGGTGCCGTGGACGTGAAGGGTGCGAATAATTGCCTCCCACGCGCTCTCAAGGGCCTGTACACGCTCACGCAATGCGCGATTCTCCGCTTCGCGAGCAGCGTCTGCTGCCCGGTGTTCGGGGCTGTCGATAGATACCGGGGGAGGGTAGGCCATACCCGCACGGAGGGCTCTGTTCTCAGCCTCAAGTTCACTGATGCGACCCTCGAGGGTAGAGAACTGCGCTTTGCGCTTGTCGCGGCTGTTCTGAGCTGCGATACGGTTGCGATGGGCGCGGGCCTCCTTGCGCTGCTCGGGTGTCATGTCGGACCGGGAGCGCTTCCGAGGGGGGGCACCTTCATTGGATGTGGGTGCAGGACGAGATTTTGCTGCAGGCTTGGAGGTAGTGGTTGGAGGAAGTGATGACGTGGAAGACTCTGGGGTCTGCGATGGTGAAGGTGATGGGAGTGCGAGGTCTGCAGTGTTGACTGTAGCCATAGATTATGATATGGATATAGACGTGGCAGAAAGTGAAGAAAGAGAGGGGAAGGGAGGGGCTTGTAAAGAACCAAACGGAAAGACTGCGGAGAGCGCAGGACGTACGTGGCCGTAAGTGAAGAAGGGCGATTGCCACGTCGGCAACCTCAACTCCCTGCCACGTGGCATTCCCACACTGCCATCTGGCTTACATCAGCACCAGTGATTGAACACGATAACGACGAGGCACGTCATGAGGCAGATCGTCCATCGCGACGGTGCACCTGGCTTTGGGCAATCGGTCCTGCCCTGTTTAATTGGAGCATAGAAGACGATCATTGCTTCCTCGATCATACAGTTACGTGGTCGTGGCGTGACTGGAGGATGTTCTCATGCGCAGATGTCCCTTCCTACGGCTGCGTCCGGAACGTCATGGGTTGTCTTCTTCTATGAAAACACGTAAATGGGACCGGAAGTTATCTCAGGCATCTCGCTCCCAATCAAAATATCAGACGGCGGCGGCGGCCAACGTGGCAGGGAGGGACAGCTCATTTTGCCCTCGCAGACAAATATTTACCTAAGGCGCAGCGCCCATGTCCTTCTATGGCGGGTTTCATTTTCTCGAAATCGATTATGTACAACCCCCTATAACTGCAAGAGCGCTCGCGAGAACTGGATCCGAGGGTCGGCCTCCGAAGTGATAGATTTGTTTGTTCTCGGAATAGTACATCAGTGCCGCGCGGTCTCCGAGAGGCAAACACGTTTGTTTGTACCTGGAAGTCATCGCGCGCTTGATGCAACACCCATGCTGGCACCACCGATGTGTCGATCGTATGCCAGCTCTAGCTCGGTCCTGGCAGACGCCCAAGACGAAAGTTTCAAATTTTGTAAGTCTGCATGTGAGGGAGGGGGGGGGATGTGACGTTGGTGTTGCTGTGTTACACTTAACCCTTTGGAGAGATGGAAAGATTGGAAGCGGACCGTAACGCGATGGTTATCTTCCATGAGTCTCTATGCTGGAAAACAAGATTGGACCCAAACTGCATCAGATCTATTACAGAACGCCGTGTGAGTCATCGCACTCCATCCACCCCTACCTTCAAGTTGCCGAGAGCTTAACCTAATTCCAGAAAAACAAATGAACTGTCACAAGTCATGGCAGAAAAGGTCGCTGATCTCGCACGATGACAGCACCACGAGTACGTGCACAGCCGTACGCTCCGTCCAACTTACTTTATACGACATAGCCATCGGGTCCATCAGCAACCCTCGAATCAATATGCGGCATGCATCTCACGTACACAAGTTACGATGGTTGATCCTGGCAGATCATGTATGGCCAAGCGCTTACGGGAGGAATTTGTCATGAAACTCTATGCGGATGCTTGTGCTCGTGCCATCTCTCACAATTGGACAGGACGCAGGAACCATGTTTTTCCTATCAACACACACAGCACGGAGACGCCACTATCAAAACAAACGCCAAGCATTTGTATATTCATCACACGCAGCAAGACCAATTGTGAAAAGAAGGCTATTCCTTTACCCCAACGGAAAAAAAAAGGGTGGGTCCGACGTGAGGAAGCCAGATTATCCATCGGTGGGAAATTGGCGACACATCGATCTCGCTCTCCCCTTGGGAATTTCACCAACCCCCTCCTTCCTTATAGTTTTTCCAATCATTTCGTCGTGCGACAATAGCGGATAGCACCGCAAGCCAGATGCAAAGGTTATCGCAAGGTTGCACTGGCTCGCACGACACGTTAAGATAAGACATCACCACTCCGCATTCACTAGCCAGCCAACGCGATGACAACGGGAATAGTGGTCAGTACGTCCACGAGGATGGTGCCTGCGCCCCAGCCCCATACACCCGAGCCGCTTCGAAAGAAATTCCAAATCAGAGTAACTGCAGATGTATCACCTCTGATGGACTTTTCCTGCGCTTTCCTGATCCCCCAGTCTGACGCGTGATGATCGATGGGGCACACAGCAAGCACCAGACCAAGCGCGACGCAATGACATGGGACTAGGCTACTAAATGAACGATCTGCGATCGCGCAATGCGTGTACCACGCGAAGGCCACCAGCTCCGGCAACGGCAACAACTACAGTATACAATATTCTGCCAATGATCGGGACCAAAGGGAAGAGGAGATCCGCTTGTTTACTTACAACTCCGTCATCCGCCTGGCTGGCTACTGGCTACCGTGACTGTATGATGCGCTGTCCGCTGTCCGCAGCGGCAATCGAACAAGATCCCGCCGAATGAAAAAGTACCGCGCTACGCGAACGCGACGAAGGCGTACCGACCTTGAAGGAGGTCCTATATGTGACCCTCCGTCAGCGTTGGGACGAAGCACAACATGGTACAGTCCGTAGCTTGTACAGCCAATTTGAGCCTGCGGCGTTCGTTCCGAGCGACCGGAAATCTCGCCCAGAATACCCTCACGGGGAAAAATAGCCGAGATGAAGCAGTGCCTGGTGGGGCGAACGAGACGGGACGTCCAGGACGAGACCCATTACAGTACAGGATTCACCGTTCTTTTCCTTTCATTCATTCATTGCCCCCCCCCCCCCCCCCTTTTTTTTTTTAAATATGTCGTCGTATTAGGTCCGAGGGGATAGCTTGGTCGCCTCGTTCCGCGCTACCGCTACAGTGCTGTACATCCGACGCTAGCCACCACTCCTCTGGACCTTCACGCTCTTGCGGGCGAAAGGGGTTCATTCAAGTCGCGCGCAAGGGGGAATGCGCCACAGACCCTATCTCATCCTTCTTCTAGCGCCAAGACCTTTGCAGCGGCGGCGGCGGCGCCAGAAGTGCGGACAGGGGGCCCGGGGACCTCTGAATTTGGGGGTGGGGGAGGAAGAGGAGGGGGGGTGGGAGGGGGGGGGGGAAGCGTGCGTTGCGTTCAGAACGTTCAGTTCAGGTTCCAAAGATTGTCAACAACTCAGTACTCAGGCTCTTTGCGGTTCAGCCCTCAGGGCCCTGCCTGCTAAGTGGGTGAGCCGACCTCCGGGGTGCGGAGAACGCCGAGGCGAGGAGACCTATCCTTGGTTTTGTTGCACAGCTTTTCTCTGCAGAAAAAAAAAAGAACCGGTTACGGTTACGGGTGAGCGGGGGTGCCGGAAAGAAGAAAAAAAAAAAAAAAAAGAGTTTACGAGGGGGCCAAAGAAGAAGAAACAAGCTTCTTCCTCCGAAATCCGCCTTCGGACAATAGGGGCCAGACGTTTGCAAAAATTTCAAAAAAGATAACGGGTCGTTCGGAAGTTGCTATCATCTTCATCTTATTTCGAGGGAGGCAGGACCAAGACGTGGTTGTTCGTTGTGGTGGAGCTGACAGTTTCCAGGAACATCACAGGTGCCACGCCGCAGAGTGAAACTCGGACTAACCAACCATGGCGAGCATGTCCGGCCCCCACCTATCTCCCCCTTGCCCCATTTATAAATTCGAGCCACGTTCACGTTTAGCCGCCGAGAAGCGGCTAGTCCACGAAAAGACTGGACAGGACGTAAAAAAAAGAGTTTTTTTGCAAGAGGTGCGGCGCTCTTGGACAGGCGTCCAGATTATTACCAAGTCAACAGATATCTCCTGTCAGCAAGGGCAGACAAAGGTCGTGGCGTGGCGTGATGGGCAACAAAACACAGACCCTTGATGTTGATAAAAATACTGATGGGATCCAGTTACTACATAGCTAGAACACAGTGCGTCATCGATCTGTAGAAGAGATACACAGAGAGGAGAAGTGGGATATTGACAGGAGGAGCCGGCGATGCAATGCCAGGTCACATACACACACACTTGTATGAAGACTATATGCAGGCTGTAAGAAGGACGAGGGGTCGTATAGTATCGTATTACATTCTGAATGGGTATAGCATAGCAGTCTGCGATCCGCATTTCGTGGGGCACATAAAAACATTTTTCGCCTTGCGCCAGCAAAAGTAATTAGGAAGGTGGAGTCAGAAAAAAAGGGGAAGAGGCATGTGCCAGGCATTGCACTCGGGGCCACTGCCACTGGAGAGATATGGTGTCACGCTCACGCTCGATCCTGGGATTGTGGGCCGTAGAATGTAGTGAGTGCCATACAACCGAGCCATGCCACCTCGATCGCCGCACGGCCAATGGCGGTGAGCGGCTGCGGCAAAATCACCTCCTCTGTTGGTTCGGCCGTCTGCATAGCGGGATGTGTGTGAAGCTGGATGCTTGGCTCAGTGCGCGGGACGCACAAGCCGAGCTTCTCGAGGCCCTCTGGCACGAACTCGATAGTACCACTGCGGTCGAGGCATGCACCAATGATAAAGTCGTCCGAGTGCACGTCGCGCAACGATGCGGGTGGAATTCCCATTTCAGCCTCCGCCAACGAGCCCGTCACGGAGAGCCCACGAACAGGTAGACGGATGCCCGAACCATTCAGGTCCGAGTGGGCGATGAGCCTTCCGACAACCTTGAACCCGCGACGTGCGTCGAAGAGTGGTGGAGGGCGGTGCCGCTCGTGGTCGGCCTTCCGCGAACGGGAGCGCGAGCGTTTCTTGACGGGGTTGCCCTCGCCACCTTTCTCGAAGGGCACATAATACACAAGCAGGTACAGGTTTTGCTCGCGATCGAGGCCTCTCGTTGGCTGTCTCCGCTCGCGCGCGGCGCTCGCGGGGTCCGTCTCAAGAGGCCACAGGGGAAGGAGCATGTACAGCGAGTCATCCGGAACTTGAGTGAGCATATCCTTGTTCTTGCCCTTGCCCTTTCGGCCGATCCCTGCACCGCTTTTTGGGCGGTTTGATGGGACCAATCCGACGTCCTTGAATGACGACCTTAGACCTTGAATCGCACGGTCCTGCTCCTCCTGCATCGAGCGCGGAATCAACGTCATCCAGGGCGGATTGATGGGCGCCAGGCTCGATGAAAGCGTGCGCGATGAGCCGCCACTGGGTGGGCCGATCCAACGTTGAATCCAATTGCCGTGGGATCGCCTCACGGCCGGCGCAGGCGGCTGTTCATTCTTGATTTGATCGATCGCAAAGCTGTCAAGAGTGGCGAAAGCTTCCGCATGGGAGGTGCGTGGGACGGGGTTCGTAAGATCGTCGTCGCTGTCCTCCTCAGCCTCGTTGTGAGGGGTCAGCTGCCGATCCGGAGTGGAGCTCGCTGAGGATGCGGAGGAAGTGCTCTGTGCTGGGGAGGAGAAACCGAAAGCTGTCGTTCCCGAAAGATCGAGAGAGGAATTTGTGGTACGGGTTGACTGGCTCCTGCGTAGGCTGGCGGGTGGGCTGTCTAGTGCGTCAAGCGCACTCAAGTCAATAATATGGCGGGGGCCAGAAGGCCCCTGATGGGGGGGATTCGAATCCTGCGGGGGGAGCCGGAGGTGCGTGGGGTTGGGACGACGGCCCTCACGGCGGTTATCGTTATCATCTGGCAACAAACCGTGTGTGTCCAGTCTCGAGGTGCTCTTAGTGGACGTGAACTGCTCCTGGACGCGTTTCGTTGCAAGTAGGATGCCATCGTGTGTTGGCATCACAAGCGTAGTTCGACCTTCGCTGGTCCTTTGAGTACGCGAAGTTGTCGTGCTAGAGCGTGGTCTGCCCGAGCGGTAGTTTCTCAGGCTATAGTTACGATAGATAGAGAATGCCAGCGCCCTGGAGTGCCGGTGAACGACGGTCGTTGGACCACCGAGATTGTTTGCAGAGTCGGGGTCAACGTCGTGCTCTGCATTCAGTCTTTGCTGGTTCGGCTTGTCCGGCTCGGCTGAAGGAGCAGTAGATGCAAAAAAGGTAAGTTATCAGCATATGCTCCAAAAGAGGGGACCAAGGAAAAACGTACAAGGTGGCAGGATGGCTCGCTCGAGGCGAATCTTGCCGATTTGTGCACAGCGCCAGACATCCCACATTCTTGGTCGGCTATTAGGGTCGCGGGGGGGGAGGACGACCCGATCAGGTTCGCGAATGAAGGACCACTCGATGCGGCGTTCGGCATAGTCTGGGTCGAGGCGTCGGAGGCCCCCTGCAAAAGAGTCGTCGAGGGTCACAGTACTAGGACGACGAGAACCTGTCATTTCATCCGTCTCCCACGGCGCGACATCCAGTAAGCTTGGCAAGGCGGCGGCGGACGGAGCAATGAGACCTTGAACGGCGGCAACATCGAAGGGCTCCTTTCCCTTGGTTTTGTCCTTCTTGCGCTTATCCTTATCCTTTGATTTGTCTTTAAGCGGGGGTAAAGGTAATGGTTGCGGTGCTATGAATGAATGTGACGAGCGACGTGAGCCTGGACCTGCTGAACCCCCAACGCTCATGATGTAATTGAGGTCGATGCCCTGATACACATGCTCGCCTGTATCGTCCACTGTCGAGACGCCGGCATTGTTAGTGAACATGCTCCAGTTAGGAATTGGCAATGACGGTTGACGCTCTCTGTCGAGGCTCGTCACATTGACGTGCAAGTCTTCGTCCAAGTCGTCGGCATTTAGCCGGCGCACAGTGGCAACACTGTCTTCGCGCTCCCGCGTACCTGCCAGCGCCTGCTCGCGGTCCTCTCCGCTTGAGCGGAAAGAACGATCTTGCGCAGCAGCCACGAGAAAAGCGACGCTATTGCGGCGCAGAGCCGCTACTCCGCGGAAATCGGTCTCTGGTACATCCAAGTCTTCCTCTTCACTATCGGTGCCAGCGCTTGCGAATATGACGGGGGAGCCGGCCTCCTGGCGACGCTCGTTGGGATCAACAATGTACCACTCTGCACACTGTCGTGTGCCGGGAGGCCAATCACCGTCAGACTCGGCCTCAGAATAAAAAAAGAGATGGGGAGCGGACCTGATCTAAACCAAACGTATGTTGCGAGGCATCTTCGGAACCTATACCCTCGAGTTCAACGTCCGTGTCGACGATACCGGATTCACTTCCTGGGTCAAAGTCGACGTCAGAAGCATTGCTTGATGGAATGACATCAGAGTCGCTCCCAGATGCCTCTGGGTGACGGCGAGAAGAAGGGTCAGGAGTGTAGAGGTTGGTAGGAAGCGAGGGTCGACGCCCACCGTCGTCGATGGCTCGCATTTTAGCACGACTGCGGCGGGTTACATCTTCCCCGTCGTCGTCATCAGCACCACGCGTGTGGGAGCTGTGGGATATGGAGGGGCGGGGGGTACGATCGGTGCTGCCTGCATGAGAGTGACCGGCGTCGCTGGACGCCTGGACCGAGAGAGGACTAGGAACATCGGGGTCGAAGGACTGACGGTGGGAAGTTGCGGCACCGAAAGAGAAGGTAGACAAGCTGGAATGAGTATAGTAGTCGTCATCGCTGATATTTTCTGCATTTTCCTGCATGGGGGGCGGAGTGAGGGATACGGGCAGGGAGGACTGAGGGGGTGTGTGTAAATGTAGCGCGGGAAGAGAGCCTCGCCGATTAGAGGATAAAGAGGTCGAGGGTTGTGCGTGGGTGTGCGCCGGACGCCGCGTGGGCTTAGATGGAGGATAGGGCGCCGTTGGGTTGATGCGAGGCCTGGCGAATGGCCGGGAAGAGGGAATCAGTATTCAGAGTCTAGACCGGTGAAGGAGGTAGATAAACCTCAGCAGCGAGGAGGTATGAATGAACGACAAGAATGAGGGGAAGAACCCATCGGGGTATAAGCACGAGAAGGGAATACAAGAAGGGGGAAGGGAGTAGAAATAAGCGAGAAGCTACCGAGGAACTGGATCGCAAGAGACAGTCGAGAGGCGTCGGGCATCAGAATGGCCCAGATTGGGGAGAAAAAAGGACGCTGCCTGGGAAGGACCATAAAGGGGCAAAAAAAGGGTAAAAGATCGCAAAGTGGGCGACCTCACATGATCAACGCCGGCCACGAGGTGAGCCAAGCTATCAACCCGTGTCTGAGATTCTCCGAAAGGCCATCTTCCCGCGCAAATTGAAAGGGGAAAACAAAGAGGCGATACAAGTCAAAATTGAATACATACTGGGAAAGACGACGGTGGGCGGAGCTCTGCGAGCCACTGCCGGCTGCATACAGACTTTCCTCGCCCGTGTATGAGGAACGTCTCGGCATCGTGGGTTTTCCTACGGCGCGCAAAGGGGGGATCAACTCGGATGGAGGATGAGCGAGAGGAGAGATAACGGGGAGTATGAGGTCCTTGGGTGTGGTAGCGACGAGCTGCTGATCTATTTGCGCGAGGGGCGCACGGTGGATACGAACAGCTGTGTCGGGCGGTGAGGAGGGATCTCGTGGATCGTTTTGAGTCAGGGAGACGGCCGTATCCAGCTTTTTGTTGCGAGTGAGGGAGATGGAGGTGTGTGAAATCCTAGACAGAGGTTGCATGGGCACGCACGGGCCGTCCTGCGAGGATAGGCGGAAGGGGGGGGGGAAGGGGGTGAGAAAAGAGGTTGGGGGGAAGGAGACAAGGAGAGAAACCGCCGGCTATCGCTGAGTTGTATACAGCCACGGCGCCAGGGGAGAGCTGATGAACGGGAGAGATGGGGATGTGAGTTGCCAGTGCCAATGCCTCTGCTTGCGTTGGTTGCCTCAGTCTCAGGTTCAGGCAGTGCAGCCCCCGGGTTCGGCTCATTTCATATCCTCCCACGTGGCCTCTTGTTCCCTATTTGGTTTTCCGCGCTCTCCGATTCTCGTCCACGTGGCATCTGTCACTGCTAATCTGTCGACCGATCTCTTCTTCCGCGTACAGGCGTATTAGTTACCCATTTTCAATTTGGCCCAAACTGTTTCACATCCACGGAGGACATCCGTCTCTTCTAGCGCGTAACAATAGAATAGAGGCGAGAAGAAGGCGACGCGGAGAATCCATGCCTACGGTATGGAAGATTTGCCACCTTTCTTTTTTGACTTGAGAGACGATCAGGAAGGAAATGGCAGCTTCGGATGGTACAATAAAAAGGTTTTCGGTCGACCATGCCCTCACCCTCGCGCTCTCCAAGCGTCACGTCAAATTTGTCCAAGCGACGCGACAGCCACCCTGTTTTGTATCATTGGTGGCATCATGTCACTTGCTCGTGGCTCATGCTACAGTATGCTATGACTCGATCGAATAAATCAAGATGAGGCCCATGCCGGCATGTGATCCGCACTCTCACTCCGCGTCAGGACCTGCGGGCGCTTGCTCAAGCTTTTGTGACAGCAATGAGCCGAGAGCAAGCTTTTCAATTCGCCAAAGCAGCGGCGCCCGCGAAGGTTGACAAGTGCACGTCCATCGGGTGCATTCAAGAAATTAAGGTCGATGTAATCAATGATACACTCCGTGCCGCAGTAATGTCACTGTAGGCAAGCGAGTTATAGTCTGTAAGGAGGCGGGGGAGGGGGCTAATGGCCTCGCGAGTATATGTATAATGCTACAAGTCATACATGAAGAAGCCTGAGGGTGGTGTGCTGTATACCGTACTGCGAGGTAGTCATTTCAAGGGGAAGGAAATCCGCATAGAGAAGCGGAGTAAAAGTAAGAATCGTAAACCGCAGAGACGGTGGTGAATCACTCATGGCGCTCAGCTACAGAGCCCCTCCTCAATCGACTCGCCGCAGCGTTCGCATCGGACGCGGCGGTCTAGCAGACACAACCCGATACCGAGCGGGAACCATATGATTGCCGCGAGCACACCTAGTAACACGCCGACAGCAAACGTTAGTCGAGACACTGTCAACAGAGAGTAGGAAAAGTGTGACGCACCGAGACATCCGTACCGCGTCTCTGGGACGTGTGCGCCCGTCTGGAGGCACACCATCTGCGGGTGGTCTGGGGGCAACAGCGAAGCGACCCATAGCCCTGTGCGAGGGTCCTGATAGTGATATACCCTCGCTTCTGATGATGAGGTTGCGCCGTACACGACTTGAGCGTTGCCCGCGAGCATCAGCGGAAGCGGCTTGGGCGGCGTGTTCTGCAGATTCGCACCCTTCCCTGGTGGCGGTGCTGCAACGTGATAAGATGATATGGACCGATCGTCAGAGCGAGACACGCCCGCCGCTTTGCAATGGATAAATACCTGAGCTAATGGTAGAGTACGCCGGAGGGTTCTCGGCGGGTATGGGAGCGTCGGTTCGCATCTAGAAAAGGTCGATGAGGAGGCAGAATAGGTTCCGCTTTGCCGCATTCGACGTACCGTGGTGATAGGAATATCGACAATCATAGTTATGGCGGGTGGGTTTAAATACCTCGGCGGGAAAACACGGAAGGAGAGACGAGTCAAAAAGCGATGTTGTTAAGGCCGGCTGCCAGTGCACTGCGGATGGCGGTGTGAGTGCGCAGTCGTGAACTTGCAATCCCTCGGCTGCTCGGCTGGAATGGGGATACCAAAGTCACGTGGATAATGCTGACAAATCAGTGCATTTTCCTGTTGTGTCTCTTTGCCTTGAGCCAGTCAATTCAACAACCCTGCACGGTCAGTATAAGCATGGCAGACTCATCGTCACGTTCGACCTTGCCGGAGACCATGACTTCTAGGGATTAGTGCGTCGCCGCGCCTCTGCCCGCTGTCCCGATTCCGTCCTGATGATTGCCATTTGCTACCCCGTTTAGCTATGCCGACTCTTACGCGCACTTTGGTGCGGTCACATCCTCGATATGGGGTATCATACTTGCGTGCTCAGAGACTCTTCAGGGATTCATGAAGAGATGTTGAAGGACACCGTGCGCACGGGTTCGTATCGCTCCGCGATCATAAACAATCCACATCTCTTCAAAGATAAGACGGTGCTCGACGTCGGGTGTGGTACGGGAATCCTCTCCATGTTCGCTGTCAGGGCCGGCGCGGCCCATGTAGTTGGTGTGCGTCTCCTATTTGTTCTTAGGGTCTGTCTGTCCGCCCATGGCCAATATTCTCGGATCGCATAGATCGACATGTCCAATATTATCGACCAAGCGGTGAAGATAGTAGAGGCAAACGGCTTCAAAGATTGTGTGTCGTTGCTTGTCCTCTATTTTCTCTCCTTGGACGTTTATGCCCCCTCGCGCCAGCCATCACCCTCGTAAAGGGAAAACTAGAGGAGACCGAGCTGCCCATCAAGAAGTTTGACATCATCATCTCCGAATGGATGGGCTACTTTCTCTTATACGAGTCGATGCTGGATACCGTGCTTGAAGCCCGTGACCGCTACCTCAAACCTGGGGGACTCATTTTCCCTGATCACGCGACGTTGTACATCGCCGCAATCGAGGATCAAGAATATAAAGAGGAGAAAATCAACTGTGTGTTTTACTCCCGTCCCTCGTAAGTATCGTCGACTCAAGGCCTCCTATAGTCTGGGACAACGTATACGGATTTGACTACTCGTGCATCAAGGACATCGCATTACGTGAGCCTCTTGTCGACACCGTCGAGCTGAAGGCCGTTGCAACAGATCCATGCATGCTCAAGGTGTGTTCGTTTAGTTTCTGGCATGATTGCCTAAACCACAGGAATAATGCATACTGTTTTCGCACCGGCTGCTGACTATTGATTAGAGCATAGATCTGACGACCGCCAAGAAAGAAGATCTAACGTTCGCGGCGCCCTTCGAGCTACGGGCGACGCGCACCGACTGTACGTGGACTTGACTGTATCCAGCAAAAAGCTTACCATGTAGAGCGTGGCATATCTAGACGTACATGCTTTTCTCGCATGGTTTGACATTTCATTCGACTGTACGCATAAGAAGGTCTCCTTCTCCACGGGGCCACACGCAAAATATACCCATTGGAAGTGAGTACAGGACTGAGGGGCTCTTTCGCTAGCTTACAAGTCTAGACAAACGGTTTTCTATACACCTGACACGCTCAGGGTCTCAGAAGGAGAAAAGATTGTGGGCAAGCTATCTTGCTCTCCAAACGCGCGCAATAATCGCGATCTCGACATCACGATCTCGTATTCGACGCCAAACTCACCAAGAACGAGAGTAGAATACAAAATGTGCGCCGTAATTATCAGCTTTGGGACTACGCTAATCAGTTGCAGGTCGTGATTACCGCCTTTGCCTTGCTTTTCTTTCCTGTCACATCCTTCTCGCCACCACCTCGTGTCTACAGGTATTGATATCCTAGTAGTAGTCATCTACCTACCACAACGGTCACACATCTAGAGCCACGAAAATTACTCACGTCTGTATTAATCTCTGTGTAGTTACCGAGTGTATACTCTACAGACGAGAATGTGACGATTTGTGCTTTGGACCGGCAAATCACGTAACCGACACTCGGCGCTGGTCGCATTTGATTTCCTCACGGCGACGATGAACACCGTCCCAGCCGACGTCCTGCTCGAAATCGCCGATTACTTGTCATGTCCATCCGAAGTTCTCCATCTCTATCTCACTGTGCGTCGCCCAGTCACAAATAACTTTTTGAACCCTCAAAATCGACCTCTGGATAGTCTTCACGAACCGCCGATGCACTCACACCGGCTCTCTATTCGCGCATCGTCCTGCGCGGCCCCGCCCAGTGTATCCGCACCCTCGAAATGCTCTACGCGCGGCCCAAGCGCGCACGACATGTCCGTTCTCTCAGCGTCCGCCCGGACCCGCCAGCGCACAACGGGCGGACACCCAGGTGGGGCCGCAGCGCCCTGGTGGACGCCTATGCGGTGTCGTCGGCGGTGCGGCGCGCGGCGCGGCACTTTGAGGTCCTGCGCTGCTTTGCGTGGGACGGCGAGGAGCTGCCCCCGTACGATGACATGTGGTTCGCCTTGCGCATCTTGTCCGTCGCTCTCCATCTCTACCCCTCACGGTCTCCTCACCTTCTTTCTCTTCACTCTTTTCGTCGTTCTTTCCGTTCAGCTGCCCGCGGCTCAGGTTCATCTCGACGACGCTCGGGTCCATCCTACCGTCGTCAAACAGTCATGTGCGTGTCTCATCTCCCCCATCATTCTTCACAAACGGGGTTACTGCGACCGTCGATCGTCGTGCTGACCCCCCCGGCTCCTAGCTATTTGATTTCAGCCAGCTCCAGGGGTTCTCGCTAACGTTCAAGAGCGGCTTTTATTGGCAGAACGATGGAGTGTTTCGTGGCGCGTTTCCATTCCGCTCTCACGATGGTCGGGGCAACCTGCTGACGTTAGGTACCGGACAATTGTCAATTTAACAGATGAGCCCGTTCCGGGGTACGACCGTCTCTGGGACATGCTCATCGCGCGCTGTCCCAACCTCGAACATCTCGCCATCGACGGACACTCCCGCCACGCGCCCGTAGACGCGCCCGTAGACGCGCACGGCCTCGTCCGCGGACGCTGGCCCAAACTGCGCTCGCTCCTGATCGGCGACGTCGTGCTCGACTGGCACGCAGAGCTGAACCCCGCCCTCGGCCAACGGCCATTCCGCGCCTTCCTCGAAGCGCACCGCGATCTCGAGGCACTCCACCTGCAGAGCCACGCGCCAGGCGTCTCAGCCCCGAGCGTCCTTTCCGAGCTGCACCCCGACGCGCTCGCCAAGGTCAGCACCTTCAGCGGCACGCTCTCGCAGGCGGAGGTCCTCCCCTCTCGCGCGTCGCTCAAGACGCTGCGCGTGCCGGACCCCATGCCCCTCCGCGACGGCACCTCGATAACCTTGAGCGCGTCGCTCGCGGCGCTGCCCGCGCTCGTCTCTCTTACGATCGCGTTCCGCCTCGAGCATGGGTACGACAATGGCTCCGTCCTGCGCGCCGTCGTCACGGCGTGCCCGCACCTCCGCCACCTCGATTTTACAATCGCATGTCGCCCCTCCGTCACCATAGTAAAGCCCCCCTCTCAATTTTGCCTTGTCCCCCCCCCAGAGCGCTCACATAAACTTCTGCCCAGGAAACCTTCACACGTCACATCCGCCCCCTCGGCCAGCTGCGCACGCTCGCCCTGCGTATCGTGCCCTCCCCAGGCGAGGCCTCCCTCCCAACATGCGGCGTGCGCCTCGTGCGCGCAAACCCCCGCCTGACCTCCTTCGAGCTCGTCTTTCTCACCCGCACAGGCGGCAGCCAAGGCCAAGACCAAGACCAAGGCAACGACAACGACAACGACAACGAAATCGACGGCGGCAGCATCAGCGGCAGCAGCGCAAGCTGGTCCCCCGCGCGCCGCGCCCACGCCAAGTTCGTCCTCGCCACAGACGCCCACGGCCTCCCGCTCGTCCTGCACGTCGTCGAGCGCCGCCCGCGCCGTCTTCTGCTCGGCCTCTGGCCGGGCCTGGGCGAGTCCGTCCGCCGCTCCACGCTCGAGATGCGTCCCGCTGGCGCGCCCGGCACGCGCCGCGCGCCGCTGCTCGCGCTCGTGCTGGAACGCTCGCCGGCGGGCGAGGAGGCGCGCCTGCTGCTGATTTGCGCGGCGCTCCTGGCCGTCGTCGTTTGGGGCTGCGTTAACCTGTGAGGGACCAAGAAGGGAAGCGGGGACTAGAACTGGCCATGGATGACAGCATGCCTGACACATTTGCAATCACGAGTCCCTGATTTGTTGTTTGATGTCCCGCATTGCGGATTTTCAAGGGGTTATCATGACACTCATGGTTCTGTCAAACACTTTTGTGGCACGCCATCAGACATTGCATTGACAGAGCGGATGCGATAAGAGAGCAGGTCGTACACGAGGTCCGCCTCTTGGAAATGGGCTTCTCCATTCAGCGCAAATTTCACATGGCAGGCTTCACAAACAAGTGACACGTGAAATCAAAAAGGGGCACCTTTTCTTTCGTATTTTATTCTGAGAATACAAGGAAGGATTTGATGGCGACACACCCACCCACGCATGGTAGAGCAAGATAAAGCGGGGAAAATATGAGACAGAAGATCAAGGAGACGTCGTAGTAGTAGTACAAGTCGGATTGTGGATATAACCGAGACTGGGAGCGAGCCAAGGACGAAAACGACAAGTGGTCTGAGAACGGGACGGGAGGTGGGGAAATGACAGGGAGTAGTAAGGAGATGTGTGGATGAGCGCGTCTGGCAACAAGGGGGGAGAAGGAAGAACTTCGACCGGCTTCACGAACGAATGGAAAAAAGAAACAAGGGAAGAAAGGAAAAGCATAAGTGAACAACGAGTCAGAGTCGCGCGGCTGTGAACTGCGGTTTGCGAACTACGAAGAGAGGCGTTTGATCACAGCTGATAAGCCTAGAAAAAACCGCTACTCACGACAGAATGGAGACGGACTTAATAGCCATAGCCGGTTCCGCCTTGCGGAAAGCCCGCCTGCTGATAGCCCCCTTGCTGGTAACCTCCTTGCTGATAGCCTCCTTGAGGGAAACCTGCAACACGTTCAAGGCTTGATCATTGGATGTACAAAGTTGTGACGCACCTTGTTGAGGATAGCCATAACCACTGGGAGCTTGATAGCCAGTCTGGCCGACATTGCCGCTGGCTTGGTACCCACTTTGGGCACCATAGCCGCTGTTGCCTGTCATCATCAGACATTTTAGCCTTGCATGATCGTCTCGAGACTGTTTCTCTTACCGCTGCCATAACCGCCACCGCCGCTGCTATAGCTAGACTGATATCCTCCTACAAGCAGCCGAGACGGATCAGCGTCGATAAGAGAAAACGTGGATGGTGCACCCACCACTGCTTCCGCCTCCACCGGAGCGCGCATTGGCGATGTTCACCCGGATCCTACGACCGTCGAGCTCCTGGTCGTTCATACCATTGATGGCGCTATGGGCTTCCGCCTCATTGCTATAAGTTACGAAACCAAAACCACGGGAGCGCGAGGTCTCGCGATCACGCATCACGATCGACTGTTCCATGAACAATAGGAGGAAAGACGACGAGATGCGGGGTTTGGGGGGAGAGGATAATGCCATCACTCAGAAAACGACAAACATACGCAGAAACGAGGGCATACGTCAACAATGTTGCCATAACTCGCGAAGGCCTATCAGCAGGCGCCAAAAAAAAAAATTCGGGGACGTAAAATCAGGAACGAAAACACAGGCAGAACCAAGACATCAGACGAACTTGGCGCAATGTATCATCGTTGGTATTCCAGCTCAGATTGCTACACACGGAGTACAACAGAAATTATTATCAGCGGCCGCGCTCCTTCCCGTTATCAAAAACGGGAAGAAGCGACGCAAGAGCGGAGAACGACACAAGCGCGCACGACTGACCCAACATAAATCTTTGCAGACATGATTGCAATAATACAACGAAACCGAGACCTGAACGGACCAAAACCGAGACAAAAGCAGAGAAGGGGCAGAAACGAGAACGGGACCGTTGGGGAAGGTCGTCCGACTGTGCGAAAACGAACGCGCTCTCGGGGAAGTTTTTATACTCGGGTGTCAGCTTTCGGTCTCCGCTTTAAATGATTCTAGACCGACGCGTCAGCAGACCTGCCCCCTTTGGCTTTAAGCTTTCCGTACAGAAGCCGTGCAGGCGCGAGGCAAGACAAAAGAATTGTAAATCAGTCATTGAATTTCGTGCCAGTCGTGAATATCAAATAGCAAACATAACATCGAGAATGGAGACATAATGCGATGCGGAATAAGCACTTTCCATCCAGCGGACCACTTCCGCTCAGATGAACGTCCTTCTCTTCTTCTTGTCCTTCTCCTTTTTCGCCTTGTCCTTATCTGACTCGCTGATGCTCGGCGCCGGAGATTCTGAAACCGGCTTGGTGCCAGCGTCGCTGTCTGTTGCTGTTGACTCCTGTGCCGGCGCAGATGCGGAGACAGATGTCCCATCGCGTCGGAGGTTACCCAGGATCGGGATGCCCGATATGGAGCCAGCCCGTCGCGTCGTTATGGAGATTCGCCGCGCGAGTCGCTGGAAGTTCTGGGATGAGATGCGCCTGCGCTTTGTCTCAGAATCGGGGTCGGGAGTACCCGTACGCTCAGGCGTCGATACTTCCGGCGCGAACGTGATACCCGGTGCCTGGTCGGTCGTCTGCGATGTAATTTCATCGGATCTACTGGCTGGGAAGGCTACGGGGGTAGAATCGGACGTTGGGAAAGCGACGGGATTTGGGATATCGCTCCCAGGAGCCCCAGCCCGAAGAACGTCATCTACTTGAGCTCCTGCCGCAACAGCAGCCGTAGACCCATCTTGGGATGGCGTAGAAGCCTGGGGTCTAGTTCCTTCCAAAACCGTATCTTGAGTAGGTGCGGTCTCCTGCACGGGCGCCTCCGGGGCTTCTGCGAGGGGCTCAGCGGTGTCTTGCGTGGGAGCAGTGTCGATGTCCGCAGTCACAAGGCCATCACTAACGGGAATCGCATCGTCAATCTGGTAACCGGTGACGCCTTGTCCTAGTCCCTCGTCGACAGGTAGTCCCGCTGCACTGATCTGGTCGGCCCACATGCCCGCGAAAACGCCATTGAGTTTGAGAAGTTGCTCGTGGTTTCCCTGTTCGATGATTTGGCCATCCTTGAGAACAAGAATCCTGTTGCTGCGTAAAGACACGTCAACGGAAGTCGGAGGGAGGGTCACTTACAAGTCCGCATTGGCGATGGTCTGCAATAAGCGATCCATGTCAGACGCCGCGGTCTAGACGCAGGAATAGACTCACCGAAAGTCGATGTGCGATAGATAGCGACGAACGACCGCGAACCAGATTCTGCAGAGCTTTCTGGATGTCACGTTCTGTGGAAGTGTCTAGGGCGCTGATAAATGACGTATCAGCAACAACCGATCCGTCACTGTCGGACGTGAACCGAACCTTGTCGCCTCATCGAGCAACAGTATCGGGGGATTCTTGAGTAGGGTGCGCGCAATAGCCACGCGTTGCTTCTCTCCCCCACTCAGTCGAATGCCGCGTTCGCCGACCTCGGTCTCATACTTGGCGGGGAAGGACACGATACGGTCATGCATCTGCGCCGCTTTGGCCGCTTCTTCTACCTCATCTCGGCTAGCTCCAATTTTGCCATAACTGAATAAGGGCTATGAGCACCCGCGGCAAAGACCGTGCGCTACAGAGGGGATCAAATGTACGCACCCAACGTTGTAAGCAATGCTTGCGTTGAAAAGTATGGCATCCTGTGGGACTACGCCGATAGCCTTACGCAGACTGTCTTGCGTGACGTCACGGATATCCTGTCCGTCAACGAGGATACGGCCTTGATTCTCCTTCAAGTCATAAAATCGATAAAGAAGACGGAGGATTGTCGACTTTCCCGCTCCAGACTCGCCAACGAGAGCCACAGACCCTCCTTTGGGGACACGGAAGGAAACACCACGCAGTGCGGGTTGGCCACCTTCGTACGTAAAGCTGACGTTCTCTGCAACCTCATTGAATCAATAACAGAAGGGGAGGAACAAAGTAACACACCGAATTCGATCTCGCCATCAGAGACAACCAAGTCAGGTGCACCAGGCTTATCATTAATGTCAGTCGGCTGATTGAGAAGCTCAAGTAATTTTTCAGCGTCCAGAAGCGATCTGTTTATGGACCGGTACATTGATCCTAGCATGTTGAGTGGGTTATAGAGCTGTTCGAATGTCAAGGATTGTCGGATCGCCCTACAAGATTGGGCTTACTTGAGCCAGGTATGTGATAAAGAATATGAAATAGCTGGCATCCAGTTGACCAATCACGACCCGATGTGCGACAATCATGGATCCGACCAGTAGTCCGACGCTCTGGAACAAAGACATTAATAAAAGAGAGCACAAGCCGCACAACATTCTCACAATGATAAGATTCTGGACGAGGTTGAGTAGATTCATCGCCGCTGTCACGTGTCAGCGCAACGAGTGAGAGGCTATCTGATATCACTCACAAATGGCCCGGTACTCAAGAGTTTGGTATTTCCTGATAGAATCACGATAACGTTCACCCTCGTGTTCTTCACCGTTGAAATACTTGACCGTTTCGTAATTGAGCAGACAGTCTGTGTGGATGCCACGCGTAATCTGTACCATGGTTAAGGCAGCGAGTTTGAGAAGACAACACGTGGAGACTGACCATGTCACGTTCATTCATGGCACGCCTCAACCGGGTACGCCAGCGTGTGAGAAGAACACTAGCCACAACTGAACAGAGTTGAGGGTGCATATAAAAAGACATCAAGACATCAAACACACCGTACGCAGACAAGACGATGAAAGTGACAACTGTAAGCATCCAATCGAGCCTGATCGCGAACACGACGAGCGCCACCACGATATCAACGAACGTGGGGATGATGTCGAAAAGCACAAGCTGCCAAAGATAAATATCACCGTGACGGGGTGGAATAAAGGGCTGCTCGTACTTGAAGGGCGTTGTTGATAGCGGCACCACGATCAAGGATCCGAAGTACTTCACCAGTTTTGCGATGAGTATGCCAGGCAAAGGAAAGATGAAGGAGGTGATTGAATGAGAGGAGAGACATTTCTAGGGAAGAGGTTAAGGGGCCGATTCAGATCCAGCTTCCGTGTTACGCACCGCGATCGGAGTATTGCATCACGGGAGACCAAAGAAGCTGGTATATCGGGTTCAAATGTATCCAGCGAGACGAGAAAGAAGTAAACAAGTCTGGCTTACGTCGAGAAGTGCAGGTATTCCACCGCTGCTCTGGAGAAAACGTAGACCGACGTAACCAAACAGGTATAGCCAAGGAGGGCTGGTCAGGCCCTTCTCAAATACAAATACCAGGTCAGCCAGAAGGAATGGGACTGCGAGATTCACGAATCGAGCGAGGACGAGTATGAGCCCGCAGAGAAGCTGGGATGAATGTTGAGTACACAAAGTTTAGAACTCGGTGATGAGACATACAGCAATGAACTGCAAGGGGCGGCTTGTCCTTGGCCAAAGGTAAGGAGTGATGCGGAGAAAGCGTCTGAATATTACGCCCCAGGCCGGGTCATTGTCGACCTCCTTTTCCTTAGGCACAGGCTAGGGAAACGAGATGAATGTCTCACTTGCAAAGTGGAGCAAAGGACGTACCTTAATCCTATCTGGGTCGTGGTCTGGCGCCTCATGACTCGAGGTCGGTGAATACGAGGCATTGTCAAATGTCCCGTACTTATTAGCACCACCGACGGTGAGACCGAGGCCTCGGGGGGGTTCAACACCTTCCTGTGGAGGGAGAAGGAGGGAAGTTGATGTCGGCTGAGCCTCTACGGTCTCATCGGCAGACAAAACCTCGGTATACGTAACGACGGGATTGATTAAGGCGAAGAATAACACGACGAGAAAAAGGATGCGCAAAACAGGAAAGGCAAAATGGAGTAATGTTTCAACGTCGTACGGAAATGGATAGGGATGCGGGAGGTCTGTTCATGCTCATGAAGGTCCGAGGAGAAGGATGAGGAAAGGAAGATGCACGTACGGTCCTTGGCCATCGAAGTTCCATAAATGACCACCTGAGCGACATCAAGAATGAGGGAAAGGAATACGGAAATTACAACCCGCTTGAGCAACCAGACGTCGACACCCTTGACATCCTTCCAACTTCCGAAGGCCGCGAGACCAGAGAATGCGACGAGACCGATAAGAGCATTGATCTCGATGCCTGTGGGCTGCGGCCAGTACTTGTTGATGACGGCATAAACGATGAAAGCAAGACCATCGAAAAGATATATAAAAGATGAGAAAGACAGACACGTCAAGATGAGACCACGACGGGGAGTAAGGGCGGCGACAGTAACAGCCACGATAGGAGATGGTGAGGGAGGTGGCAAGGGTCGTGTTGTGAGGAGAGAGAGGGTGGTTAATAGGACGAGTGAAGGGGAGATGATCCTGAGGATGAACAGCGCTGGATCGATCGCGACATTTGTCGCCGCGAACATGGTTGTTAGTGTCGTCAGAGGGTAGTCGTGAAAGAGAAAGAAAAGAGAAAAGAGAGGAAAGGTTGAAGCAAGGCTTGGCGGCGCAGGACGCGTGAGAGGGCAGCCCCGCCCGCCCTTATTATATACCTTTTTCCGAGGCGCACCCCCACGCGTTTAATCCCGCCCCCGCCCCGGTCTTGCCCTCCTCCTGCTCCTCTCGATGCCCCCGACCGTCGTCCGCAACGATCCTGGCGACTGGCCTCACCCCCACCACGCGTATCAGACATCAGTGCATGGTCGGCGGCACCCCAGTCACACCCTCAGACACACCTCGAGGTAGCCTCGAGGCAAGGTGATAAATTTTTGCTCATCATGGATTCACGCTAACTCCAATGAGAAATAATCAAACGAGTCACGGTCTGTGTCAGGCTCTGAACCACGTGTGAGCATTAACGTGAACTGTCGCGGCTACGTGTGGAGACTCCGTATTATGTATCACGGCGGACCATCCAGCGAAGCTGCCGTCGGAGAGCCTAGCCACGGAGAATGCTGTGTTTGGCGTCATCTGCTGAGGACAGCTCTATTCGAAATCATACCGATCATTCGGTTCTTTTCACATATTCTGGACCACCCGTAGAACCCCCCTGCAGCCCTTCGACAACCTCTTCTAGCTGTCCCCTCACAACGTTCACCCGCTCCCCCTGAACCTCCACATCTCCCCTGTTCTTGGTTCGGATTGCGGCGCGGGCGGCCTGCGTAAACTCGTGTGAACGGGCGACGGACGCGTCCTCGGTCGATGGAGCAACAGAGCTTGGCGCTGGCAGCGTCGAGGAAAGGATGGCGGCGAGGTCGATATCGGCTGTGCGTATCACAGCGAGGTCATGGAGCGTGTCTTCGAGTCTCAGAGGGGAGTCTGTCGCGGGCATGGCTGGTCGTGTAAAGTGGATGGAATGCCGGCCCGGTGCGTGCCATCGCTCTTCCATTCCGCTCGGCGTCGGTTGCCGATAGGCGCTATCCTTCTTCTTATCGTCTTGTGCGCCATAAGTATTGGTAGTGAGTCTGTTCAGCAGGCCCCCACTTTACTTGAAAGTATTCCAAGTTGACGAGCTCTTGCGAACAAACCAGGGACTTGCTTCATAGCCCCATGTCATGGCCACAATCGGTATCGCTCCATCGCTAACAGCCGCTTCTTGTTATCACCCTAGAATGTTTGCGAATGCGAATGACGTACCAATCTACGGCATGTATCTCATTTCGTCTAGGACCACTCGAATTAATGCGAGACAAGTAAGACTTCACTAGAGTGATGTTATGGCATTATACAAATGTCAGATAATAGAATCTTCGTCTCCATTCACACCTGACAGTTCTCATCATTGTGTCAGGTTGCGGCTCGGGAAGAGGTAGGAGTGGGGGAAGGCCTTCTTGATCCACTGGTTGAGAGAGGCATATGCTGACACATACGCAACATCCGAGTCAGTCAAGTCCGAGTCGGCCAGGCCAGCACCGCCAGTAAGCATGCCGACGATGCGATAGTTGGTGTCACCAACAACAGACCCAGAGTCCCCAGGGGCAGAGAAAGCGCCATCCCTGTTGCTGTAGGGGTAGACAGCAATCTCCATAGATGTTGAGTGATTCAGCCCGGTCCCCCTCCAGGCAGTCTCGCAGGGCCGTGAACTCGACTGTCAACCGCGCCTCGTTCATCTTTTCTCTCCACTGGCATCCCATCCTCTCGCCCTCTCGCCCTCTTGCCGCTTCGACCCTTTCTTTTCTCGCACTTCTTATTTTAGACGGTCGAGCGTGTAGGGAAAGCGACTTTACCGCGCAGAATGCCATCTCTCTTTTCTCTCGGCGTGATCTCACAGCTCTCCGGCGAGAAGACGGGCAAGACTCTTGCCCGTCTTCTCGCCTCTTCCGACTTTCGACCTTTGACTTCGAACGCCGCCGTGCCGACTCGTGTTCGCATTGTCTCGTTTTCCTCCTCTCTCCTCCTCCTCCTCTCGCTCGCGTCTCCACTCTCAGCCTCCTCGGACAGCTCTCGCACCTTAGTCCACAACGCGGATCTCTCGATTCGTGTATCAACTCATCAAACTTCGACTTCGATAATCATCTTGCTCTCTCGACCATGTCTAGACTCACGAGGCTTCGCGCTTACAGTACATTCTGAACGAGATCGAGTGGAACCTAGCTGACGTGATGTCGAGTCTAAGTCAGTATAGGGTAGCACCTCGCTTTCATTCTCTCGGAATTAAGCATCGAGTGTTGTGTCGTTGATCCAAACCCATGAAGAAACCCTTGCCGGGTTTGTAACCCGCATGACCCACGGGTCACCCGTGCAGATCACTACGCACGCAGAGGTGAGTACTATGACTATACACTTGCGGTGCTCACAGCATGCTAAGAGACCACATCCCCCTCGCAGAGTACTGTGAGAGATGAACTGAACAGATCTTAACTCGGCGAGCAGTCGGGTATCTTACATTTCGCCTTGCTGACAGACTCACTCGCGCGTCGACCTTTGCGCTTTCACCAACACATATTGATAATTAGGCGAACTATAGCTACAACGACAGAATGTCTGATGATGGTTCATTTGTGGTGCTTAGAAGAGTTCGTCGTATGCAAACAAGTCCAACAGATCACTTTCGCTCGCTAGAGCGGGTGTTACCGCTTCCTCTTCACAACTATATCCTCCCGATGACACCGAACGGTCGTAGCGACATGCAGCCCGAAGGGAAGCACAACGCCGCTCCTCCTTCAGGTTCTCCCGTGTCCTGAGGGCATCCATAATGATGAATGCTGACTTGAAGTCCCTCGCTGCTATGTGAGGTCTTCGAGTCGTTTCCCCCTCGTCCTCCGAAGACTCCGCTATCTCGATAGGGCCCTCAACGCCCGCGAGCGACATTGCAGACAACGAGGATGAGGAGTAAGGAGAGAGCGTCGACGACGCAGATACAGTCGTTGATGAGGACGAAGGCGAAGGTGAGGGCAACCGCTGTGGCTGTGGCTGTGGCTGCTGCTGCTGCAGCCGCCGCCGCCGCCGCCCCGGCTCACTGCATCTCGCCATCTCGCGGCGCGCACGCTTCCTTGGCGGCGACCGTGTCGACTCCGCCCCGCGCATCCGGCCCTCACCCGCGATTATGTCGTCTTCCCGTCTCCTCTCACTCTCAGACGCATCTATGAGCGCCCTGCGAAGCGCCGGAAGTGCCGGATCTACGTGCAACGAGTGCGAGGAGTACTCGACGGCGCAGGCCCAGAGCGCGCGTTCGAGCGCGCTGAGGCCGTGCGCGCGCAGGGTACCTGCTAGGGTGCGCAGGCGTGTGAAGGGCTGGGTAGCGAGGGCACCGACGGTTGTCGAGGTTGGCGCGACGTCGCGTAGGAGTGCGAGGATGGCACGCTGATGGGGTGCGTTGACCGTGGAGAAGAGCGACGAGGAGAGGCAGTGGGTGGCTACGCAGACCAGGGCCCCCTGCGGATCGCGGGCTCCCCTGTCATCCTCGAGGGTGGCGTCGATGATGGAGAGATGGAGCCCTGCGTCATAGGCAGAAGCGAGGATGTCGATGATCGTGTGGAACTGTTGTGCGTGGGCAGCGCCACAGGGTTCTCTGTTGCTGATGGAAAAGAAATCTGATGTTATGACACCTGTCCATTTTGCGAGGCGTGCAAGCAACAAATGATCGTCCTCGTGGTCATGGACTAAGTGCCCTGGGCGCGCAGCAAGCGTGTCAATTAGCCCATGTAGGAAGGTGAGGAAACAGCCGAAATCCAGGGTGCGCAGTAGTTGCACGAGACGAGTGATCGACTTGCATGTCCATGCCTTTGCGGAGCCGTGCTCTGTGAGCACCTCCAATGTAACTGTCACGAACGAGCGATGTGTAAATAGACCCGCCAACGGCCCCGGAGCCAAGCCCGTCCATTCGTTGAACAATCCGACGAGGTATGAAGGATACAGGGGATGAGTGATGGGAGGTGGAATGCCGCACCGTGGGGATCGTATTAAAGAGGTAAGGAATAGACGAAGGAATGTCTTGGATTCGCTATAGAGCCCACGGGTTAATGCCACTCCGAACAGGCTGAGCATGAGCATGGGATGAGCAGGGCAGGTGTCGACGATTTCCGAAGTCGCATGCGTGATGAGAGTCCAGCTGTGGGCAATAAGATGACTGTCTGTTACGACGAAAGGACCCGACACACACCTTCGAAAACGCGTAGGAACGGACTCGTATAGCTCGTCAACGAGGGCAGTCTCCTTGATTTCGACTGGTTCTTCCTCATCCGTGGCCAGGCACCGCGCAACCTCCCGCCTGATGTTCTTCCCGATCGACGCGGCACAGATATCGGTCAGGGCAAGAACGTTTCGACGTTCCTCATCTTGTCCTCTCTGAAGAGCTGTCTGCACCACATTGTGATACGCGTTAGTTACAGCGCAGATTCGCCGCGCAAGAGCATCCATAGACCTGCTCTCTTGATGCGCGTGTGAGATGATAAATTTTGGATCACGCAACACGTCTAGTGGAGGTGGAGCGCGGGCTAGAAGTGGTAGAGAGCCGCATCCGTAGGTTATGGATACAACGGAGCCAGATGGGCGTGATATTGTAGAGGCGAGGATGGCACACTTGTTCCTGAGCGGTCGTAAGAGCCTGTTAATTCTGCTAACAGAAAGCTCAACGCCAGCGGCATCTGAAGAACCTCGCCTGGCAGACATTTGAATCCGGCTCTAGCGTGTTTAGTAAGATGGTCGAGCGTGCCAATGTCAATTCCAACTTGAGGCCAACGCGACATTAAATGCACACGTGATCGCGCGGGCAAGTCATGTGCACTCCCACAGCCTAAGTCTGCTCTGACGGAGAACCCATCCCATCCGACTCTTCTCCAACATCTCTTAACACCTGTTTTAATCGCTCATCGTCCATCAACCCGTCCACCCCTACCGCCACACGCGCCCCGACCTGTCTGGCGGCGAGCCGAAATGCGGAATATGCGTCCTCGACGCGGCCTATAGCGTGTTGCACAAGCACTGCAGCGGTGCGTGCCTCGGGCACGTACAGACGGACGCGGGCAATATTCGCACGTAAGTCGCGCGCGCATGCACCTCGGAATCCCTCGTCCAGCACAGCAGCCTCAGCGGCCGAGGCAGGGCGACCAGTGAACGCGCGCAGGGGTGCACAAAGCGGCTCTGATGCCGTAGAAATTACTGCCTCGCAGGCACGCTTCAGGTCTTGATCAATTCCCTGTGACGAGAAGCGATCGTTTAGAAGGATAAGTGGCAATTAAAAAAAAGTGATACGAAACGCTTACTCGCTTTGCATCGGCAAGGTGCTCTGCACGGGTGCTGCCGAAGGATGAGAACAGCGAGCCAGGAAGGAGCGTCGACGTGCGGGACAAGACAGAAGATACTGTGTCTAGGGGCGCGAGGCAGGTTTATTTGAGAACCGGATTCCGGTATCCGCCAGCTGCACTCACCTGCTACGCTATACGAATCGGCGCCCGCACTACTAACACCACTTCCTTTGGGCTCGTCCTTCTGTGCGAGCTCGAGGTTGCGCGTGATCTCCCTCAGGATAAGCAAATGACGGACAACAAAGAGTTGTCCATCAAGCGCGTTGTTGGTTCGGAGCGTATCTGCCGCACTAAGCAAAGATGCGTGACACAAACTGATGGCCTCCTGGGCAAGGTCGTTGAAGATCGCTGGCTACATGGATTACGTAAAGCGCTCAGGATTTACGGTTAGGAAGGCAATGTTAGTGGCTTGCCTGAACGTAGTCGTGTAATTGCGAGAGTACCCAGACGGTCTTGGCAAGAGTTGGGAACCACGTTTCCCGCTGATTGAGCCCCGGGCCTTCGAACAGACGGCTGATACTCTGCTTCTCACGAATTTCGTATCCTGTTGATGGTACTCGGGCGGCTACACCTAGCTTCAGAAAAGACGGACAATTAGAGAGAGAACACCCACCAGCAAGCTTATCTGGATATGCGAGATCCTGGGCCGTCGGCGCATAGTATCGTATCTCGGACTGGATCACCGCTTGTGCCTTGAAAAATAGTCTCGTCTGGGCATCCTGCAATACCATCTGCAGCAGTTGGCCAATATGTAGCCTGCCAAGGTCATCCGCCTTCTCTCCTTCCTCTTCAATGTCGTCATCGAGTGGTTGATCAAGCACCATCAGTGCTTGAAGCACGGTGCAGACCTCGCAAAGGACGGTGAGCCGGGGTTCGTGTAAAATGCGAGGGCGTAGATCATCGTAGAGATAGTCGCATAATGTTTCCAAGTATTGACTAAAGCGGAGTAATTAGACCGACTCGCGGAATGAGAAGTAAGGAAGAACGCACTAGAGCTCATCCTTCCCAGAGCTGAAAAACGCCCGATAAAGGTCAAACTCCTCCGTACAAAGCTGATTTAGGTAGCTACACCCGGCACGCGTCTACAAACGGATTCACATGGGCATGACCATTCTGCATCGGGGACACAACGCAAAATCAGGGCGTACCAGCTCCACAAGTTCAGTTTTTGCGGGATCTAATCCACGGATTTGCTCAGTAAGACGCGAGACTAACAGGTTCTTCCGTGCACTAAAGTATGCGGCATGGCATTCAGAAAGTAGGGCTCCTAGCTCTTCAGGGTGCGTGCGTGCACGGCGTTCGAATTCGCCAAGGAGTGGCGCTAGTTGTCCAGCTACCGTGGTGAAACGTGTGTAAAGGAGATGCATTTGTGCGGTATCGGAAACATCCTACAAATATATAAAAATGAGGAAAGGGTGTATTTAAAAGCGCCGCCGAACGGACCTGTTCGAATAATCGTCGTGAGACATCCTGCATGAGCGCTCGCAGCGAGCCGACGAAGTACATTTTGATCAGTGTCATTGCCCTCGTCATGCATTGCTGGAAGCGCATGAGGTAAAGCTCAGCTTCTTTGTAATTTCGCTATCCCGGGAGTATGAGACAAGTAGGATTAAACAAGAGAATACAGGTCATACGTGAGACTTGAGAAACTCGATGCAAACGTCGACACGCTCGACCATATAGAGGAAGTCCGTCTGGAGGACTAGTGACTCGCCAGGGTGATTAAGTAGACGTGTCGCATGTTCTAGCTCTTGAAAGTATTCCAAAGCAGTGCCAATTGCCCCTTGTAACCCCACCAATTGGTCCTGTCAAACAGGACACCATGAATTCCCCGTAGGCATGCAGGGGTGTATGTGTCAAAGACGTACCCGTTCGTCAAGCAACTTTTGGCTGGCGTGCTGAAGGCTTTTCCACCCTCCTCGACGCTTCTCCACTTATCCAACATACTGGAAACTTCGGTGTCCACCTGGTCGATGCGCCCGACTAGCCTGTCACACATGTCGAGGTGTTCTGATACCCGCAAGAGGTGCTGCCGGAAGTGCGCCTCCTGGCTGTGCGCCACAGAGCGGTCAATCAACGCAAACCAGTCATAAAATTGCTGCGGGGTCTGTACTGGCTGCTTTGGATGAAGGGCATGTGCGTGCGCAACAGGTGGTGGACGCGAGCCTGGGGTGGAAGGTCGCGAGCCTGGACCGAGTTTGACGCGGGGTTGGGGAGTTGACGGGCGTGATACGGAAACAGGATTCTCTTGGGACTGTAATAAATCGAGGTTATTGAGGGGCTACATATTGAGAAGACCTATGGTATACAGACTCTGATTGTTGACAGTTGTAAAACGGGTCTTCGCTCGTTGGCAGCCTTGATTGACGCGACGCTTTTGGTCTCAGCGTCTCCCAGTGGTGCTTTGGCCTCCCATTCTTCGATTGTGAACGCAGATTTTAAATGTGGAGGACGGATATTAGAAGCAGGAGTATTTGAACGGCTAGCTGCCATGAACACCGGTTCAAGTTGAATGTGATCTAATCTTATCTTCAACCTCCATGTCCTCTTTTTCTCCAAGCGAGCTTCTTACATCGAGTGGTCCCGTACTCTTCACGGATCAGCTCGCTTCTCCAGGAGATTTTCTCTTGCATCAGCTATTATCGGAATATGTCAAAAACTTTCCTGGTGGGAAATGCGTCATCATTTCAACATCTCATTGCCTCACAAAGTGGAAAGCCATCGCATCGCGCTCAGTAAGTTTTCCTTGTAGTTTTGCACGCGCGTTTTTAATTTGCGACGTAGGGCTTTAACCTGGATCAGAAGCTAGACCAAGGGTCAATCGTCTTCATTGACATCCCAACTCAACTTCCTGACCTCTCTCCGTCCCAGGGGACAACCCTCCTACCCGTGCTCGACATCATTAAACCACATATTCTAATCCCACACGGAGCTGCACCGCCTCTTGCAATATTTGACGAGCTTTCTTCGTTTGAGTGGATTGGCCATTCCGCGTCGGATGTTTCGCGCTTTGCGCGTGCTCTCGTGACATCTTGTACAAAGGTGAGTGCGGTGATCTTCTCCCATCCTACTATATTCTGAAACGTCTCATTCTCGAGAACAATGTCTTCTTGGCCATACGATATCACATCGCCTCACCCGACGACCTTGATAGCATTTTACGCGTTTTGTTGCAGCTTGCCACATATCACATTGAAGTCCTTCCGCTCCCCAGCGGGAAGAGCGGCGCCGTCAGCGGCGAGGTGCGCCATGTCTCTTCTGCGCGCCCCATTTCTTTTGTTGAGTGCTTCCCTAGATCGCACTGCACCCAGGCGTAGCACTCAACAGTACACCGCGACGTGTCATACCACGCAGCCGTGCTTTACATTATCGCCTGAGGGAATATCACGCTACCTATTTCGAGCGCGGAACGGGACATGCGGTGTTGTAAGGACAACATTCGTTATCATGCCCAAATATCCTTGTCGAGACAATAGCGGACCGCTGCCAAAGACATGAGTAGTATGTAATTCGGGCGTGTTAACAGTATTTTCTAATTAGTGCCGAAGATATCGAAGGAGGAATGGAACACGGTAGGCTTCTTTCTCCTTTCTGATAGCGGCTGTCGGTCTCACGTGAACTGGGATCCTTTTACTAAACGAAGTGCCATCGTCATATGGTCATGGAATTTTGTGGCGGCCCTGTGCGGCCCCAGATGTACAGAGTCATGGAACTGACAGACTCACAACTACTAAATGCCCGTTTATTCGTCTAGCCCTCGGATATACCACGTACACTCCCAGGAAAGCATCCAAACTACGACCGATAAAGCTACCCCACACCCACAAATATGTTTTGGTCTCGCATCTGAAATATGTGCATCTGAGCAACCGAGATTCAGGCTTGATTGCGTGATACATGGATGCGATCAGGATCTTTCCCTTGATGTGGAAGATTCGTGAAGAGATAAATGAAAGGTAGGCGCCTTTCCGGTTATAACGGTGGTATCAATTAACTACAGTTACTCACCGCGTGCCATGCTATCTAATCAAGAATTCTGCGGCGGTGGCGGGTGCAGCATGGCACAGATAGTTACAACCATTGGGGACCAGCATGAACATTTCTGGAAAGAATGCAAGATACGGACATGTCCTTTCTGATCTCGCAGCTGAAATATGTGCACCTGAGAGCTGAACATGTGAGGAAAGCCCGTCTATTCAAAAGATTCTGGCTTGGTCCTGGCATTCCAGTGAGCGTTTGAGCTCCGTGTACCTTACCCTCTGGTTCTAGACAGCACGGATGAGCATTCTCGTATTGGACAGCTTCGCTTCAGTACCGCGCGCTTCGAACAGGAGCTCGCCTCAGTCGGAGTATAGGCTGCGAGGGTAGCACCCTAGAATATGATAGCCATGCATCGATGATCCTTGACTATCTCCAGGGAAGCCATTCTCATCGTCTATGCTGACATTGAAACTAAACTTTATCTGATCTTATAGATGTTCTGGAATGCCGAGGAGGGATATATGAGCGAAACTACGGTCACTGACGTCAAGACAGGCAGAAGGTCTGGAAAAGGGACGGCCCCTCTTAGCGTTTCCGTGATCAACCTCGACCCATCATTGGGTTGCGATTCGGCAACATTTCAACAGTGTTCTGATCGTGCGCTGTCAAGTTGGAAAGTCGTCCGTGATGCTTTCAGAGTGATCTTCCCAGTCAGTGCGAGGCTCCCCCTTGACCAACCCAACCCATTCCTTGGTTGGTTTCTCAAAGCAGAGCTGTTTGGAGCGCCTGTAAGACGGCAACTCCTTCCTCGTTTTGGAGGCAACATTGACTGGATTTTGTTTCTAGGCGAATTATTATGCAACGTTTCATGCATATGAGCAACTATTTGATGCACTTATAACGGGGACTTGGTCGGCGAAATCCAGTGACAGCTGTCTCTCTGAGGTTCTTCCGGCAGTTTGAACAGAGCATCAAAATTGGGACGTATAAAAAAGGTTCCGAAATATACGAGAACTCGACGTACGCTATCGCAAGTTGCGCCGAGAGGATACTGCTCATCCTCACCGACTACACGCCTGACGACTTTGTCCTTCCAATGGCGATTGATGGCGCAACGGGGAAACCTGTGGGCCCTCGGGGTGCACTTCACAACTTGGCTGCGGTGCTTTCGGACGATGACGCGTACAATGGGTTGATTCCACCGTCGTGGGCACACGGTCATTGCTTTTTTCGATCGAGCGGGGAACGACACGGCTACGAGCTACTACCATGACATGGGGTTCGGCGGAGGGCGGCAGTTTGTCGTTGGATTTGAAGCGGATTAGGTCGAGACGTTTCGGAGTCATGGATAGAAGGATTTCGTTACTGGCAGTTATCAAATTTTGTCTCGAAAAGAGAATGGGTATGTTCGGACGTCGGAGCTAATAAACTGGCACATCCGCCAGCTTATGCAACGATACTGTACAGTGCATCCATGGCAGCACTCACCATGATGTACGCTGTTGTGATTGCGCTGGGAGCATACTACACGTCCGACGAGTATGCCTTTCCGAGTTCATTGGCAAGTGCCAGTGGTGGTGCGATTGCGAACTCACCAGGCATACTTTCTTATCCAGTCGCCGCGCTCAGGCTCCATGCCAGTGCGTGGTTCTACCACTGTGGGCGCACAATGATTGCTTCTCCGAGCGAGCATAGAATGACACCGCTCTTCATTGTGACCACCACCACCAGATCGGGTTCAAGTTCTACCACCAGCACCAGCGAGACATTTCTGCGATGAACAGTAGCTGAGATAGAACACCGGTGTTATGCCTCCTGTTATGAACCTTCATTTTGTGAAGAGACCGTATACTTGGACATCTGGCATGTTTGACTGGGCGATCTTGTTGGAGTGACTCAACTTTATTAGCACTCACCAACTGGAAAGTCAATCTCTCACTACTAGTCAGGGATTAGATTCTATAATCCCCAGAGATTGACTCTAGGGTATACTCAAACAATACAACCATGTTCTCCGCAAGTAATATAGCGCTACACCTCATGCACGATGCCTGACACATACCTCCACACTTTGCGTCCAGCCCTCCGAATTCTGCCATAGGTCACTTTAAACGTCCTCCATGCACGGGACAGGAACGGAAATCGGATGTGGGAATGAGAGCGAGGGACGATGCTGAAAAGAAAACCGTCATACAACATAAGAAGGTGAATCCATATAGACCTCCAGGAAAGTGGGGAAATCCAAAGATCCACGTTAACAGTGCCTCAACACAGATCATGCATACAGCCGACCCCAGATTCATAATCAGGCAAACGACGGTATGCCCTATATAATACAGTGAACACACTCCATCCATTTATTATGAAACTGTGTTGCAGCGCTCACCTGCACTCGCAAACTCATCAATACCATAAGCCAATATAACATAGCAGGGTGTGCAGAGCATATTATGAACGGCCATTTCGAGGGTGAGCCACTGGTAGTCGTCCGGATTTCTCATCATTAAAAGCTGTATAACTGACTCTGAGTCATGACTACATTCAGAGTCGAATAAGGTCACATACACGCGTCATATTTACGAAATATCCTGCCCATATCGCCCAACTAATGATAAACAGGAGAATGCAGTGCACTGTGCAATGATGCGATCAACATTATCTTCCTCTCAATTGGTATGCGATCAACATCATGGCTGGGGAACTCACCTTCAAACCGTCTCGGCGATACAATATTCAAGAACTGAGAACAGAATAACAATATAGATATGCTGAATGCTGTTACGGCCACGGTGAACCTCTCCTTGATGAGATCCGCCGGAGTCCCACTAGCCTCCCGTCATCCCGCCGAACATCCAGTACAGCTTGCACTTGTTTCGTAGTCAATAACAAAGGGAGTACCGATATAAACCAGAGTATGACTGTACGGGCTATATAGTCAGCACCCTTCATCCATTCACCATAACACTCACCTTCACGACGACGCAAAAACTTCAGGATGGGAGGACCAAAATCAGTCTGAAAAAAAAGCGGGAACAATTCAGGACGGTTGGCCCCGATCTCTCCGAGCCAGAAAAATCTGAGAATGGCCACCATTAGCTCAACGAAACTCACTGAGGCAAACCTCTGCATCGAAAAATATGGGCTCACATGATGGCAAATATTATTCCCCCGACCCAATCCAGTGTTGGTGAGATCAGCGACTGTCCGTTGTGAGTGCATACAGCCTTAGGGATACCAACGCCAATGATCACGCTCGTCGTGAACAAGCGGTATCCCGTCAGCTCGAGTCCTAAAGGTGGTGAATATCTTTGTTGGCCGTCATCCCATGTATCACCTCTGAGAGAAATAAGCTTTAGTGAAGGGAGAGGCGAGGGCTCGGATTGATGACAGACCTTAAATCTGAAATTAAAGGCAGCCGCAGTTCCTGTCCACTCTGAGGTGCCCTCAGGCTGCGCGATGCGGCCCTCGACATTCGACTGTCAAGATTGCGCACAGCGCGTACAGCGAATGAGGGGAAGAAAGAGGAGGGTGTTGTTGCTAACTACTGCGGGAACGCCTGTGCCTACTCCATTTTTAGGCTAACAGGCACGGAAGAGATGCCGTTGAACGTCAGCGCGCTGCCCCTTGTCTCACGATATGTTGGCTCGGCCGTAAGTGACCATGTCTGCATAGTCGAACGCGAGAAATACAATGTTCGCTAATAGAAAGGGATCTCCTTTGATGAGGCGAGAGGGCGCGCAAGATATTGGGACCAGGAAATGGTTGAAGTGGTCTGTTAGCACGTGATCGAGGCGGTGTCATTCGATGGACTCGCGCTGCCGCCTGCAATTCTCCTCTCGCACTCTCCTCCTCTACCCTTTTGTCCTGTGCCTCCACCTCGCAGTTCCGCGTCTCTTTGTCTCCATTTAGGGTCACAATCAACATCGCGCCTGCAATTTACCTACTAATGACGTTCGCCAAGTGACCACCCCTCGGGGAATGAAATTGGCATCGTAGAATCATTCCTTTTTCATCGAGTTTTCTTAAAGATTGCAGCTGTCAGCGTATCAGATGTTGCTGCAAGAGAGTCCACCACAACTGGCCAATGGGCGTGGGCTGAAATGGCACATTTATTCCCCAATCTTCTACCCGCTACGAACAAGCCAACGCAATCCCTGTCCAGGTGGACATGATAACCAACAATGTGCGTACATAACAGTGTTCACCTTACGGCGGACTAGACACCCCTCCAAACTTGACCACTCGGACCCGCACTGGCAGTGCAGGTGCAGTGTCAATCGAAGAGCCAACTGTTTCCACGACTCGAAGTGTTATGACTCGAACTGCCCAGGCTACCTTATTATAAGAGTCTAACTCGGGGTGCTTCGCAATCATGTCATTTGACGGCGACCGGGTTTCTCACTAGGTGATGAGAGAAGGGCGAGGGGGAAGGAGCCGCTGTCCGCCGCACACTATGTCATACATGGCCCCAACACGCATCACCTTGTATGCAATTTCACCAACAAAAGCATTACTAGTTGGAAGTGGCCTTTTGATTCAGCCAATGCCTTTGTTGGCTCGTCCTCATTATACTCGCGATTGATTTTCTGTCGGTGCCATAACGAGACGATGGGACTAGTTTCAGGTAGTGCCTCCACGTCGTAACGGCCAAGGCGACGGCATGGAGCTTGGTAGAAACGCGGAACAGTGCGACAATCCGATTTCACCGAACTCTCAGAGAACTATTCTCGTGCCTGAATTGACCCTCTTCTTCCTATAATTTCTTCCCAGGGCTCCTCCGGGTCAACATGGTCTTTCGACCCTGTACCATGGATATCGCGTCGCCGCACGTTAGACCATTCGGGCACAGCTACTGTACAGTTCTCGCCCTCGGAGGGTCGCGTAACCCTTAGCGTGGAGCGACGGTGCTTGACAGTTGGGGCGCACATTCAAACGCCGATTTCAAGTACAGTATGTTTTCACATACACGCCATCATGATGTCCAAAATATGCATATGAACCACCTGGAATCGAAGGAAATCCGCCGGGAATCCGCTCACGGCGTCACGTTGTGATGCGAGGATGATTGTGAGTTTTCGGGGTTTTTTTTCGCTCGACTTTGGAAGATCACTGGCACTTTTTTTTTTTTTTCCGAATTTATATTCCGCGCGTACGACGGAGGTACAGAGGCGGTCACGGACTATCTACGTGCGTATTATGCTTCACTGGCACTCATGCTCACACCTTAAATGGAGGTCTCGAAGTATGGGTCCAACCTCAGACTTTTGAGTCGACCGGGACCGGGACCGTAAACTTCTCCCCTGCTTTGGCCAAAGTTCAGTTCGTCCCGCCTTGTTCTATCATCGTCCGGTCCGCACGAGATCGAGTAGCTCCCAACAATATCCGAATGTCCATTTTGTGATGCTAAGATCAACGGGGTCCAACTGTCATTACCCCATTGATGTTAGCAACGCAATATGGAAATTTGGATATCGTTGGGATGTTACTCGAGAATCCAATTGTGCGACGAGTGCAAATGCCTGTGCCGCCTGTGGGCCTGCCATGGACTCATGAAGTGTTGGAGAAAGTCCGAAGCCGAAGTTGGAGACGCCATTGAAGGGACCAGCAGGCGTTGTCCTTCCTGAAGGACGTCGTGTGCGCGCTTTCACGCAAAAAGTGGTGGAAGTCTCAAATGAGCTACCTTGATACGCTGCGGTATTGAGTAGTGGTAGTCCAACCACAGTTCCGGTACGGTGGCTCTCGCGAGGCTTCATCCAAATTGCTCACTTTCAAGTCGTTGCAAGTGAACTCGCATACAACCTGCACCGTATTTTACCCAACACGACATGACATTCGCTTGAACGAGCAATCGATATCATCCTGAAACTACTCTAAAGTGTCTCTCCCAACTCTGCACTACTTAAAATTCGAAGCTGAACTGATTCTCATCATAAACTTCATCATAATCATCGGCACTTCCATGGCAATCTCCACCTTTGACAATCGAGCTCTTCGATGGTCGTTTCCAGGGATTTTCATCGCCAGTGACCCACGAGGGAGGGAGCACCCCCTTGTACGCGTTGTTGAGACCGAGCACGGCAACTTGGCTGCGAAGCGCACCGCCCGGCGGCGACTGGGGCAATCCAGTATCCTTGTTCATGACTAGCGGAAGGACATAATCATCAGGCGTGCGTTCAGCAAGGGAGAGTATGGTTTTCTCGGTCCATTTCTTGAGGCCGGACGTCAATTTATTGTAGGTTACCCCACCCTTGCGGTACGTTCCAATTCTGACCAACTTGTCGAATTGACGGAAGAAGTCGAGAGAGACCTTGGTGACTTCGAGTTTACCGAGGATGTCCCATGTGTGAAGCGCGTCATAGACCTGTTCTGCGATGTTGAGCGAGGCAAAGTATTGCACCTGGAGCCATAGTCAGCAAATGCAGCTTGAAGGGCGTCGAAGGGATGATACACTCACTTGACCTCCAAGAAGCTGGTCTTCGAGGAAGAAACCATAGTATTTGAACTGATCGGGTGGAAGTCGCTGGTTGATGGGATAAATCTTCGTGAACGCGTCAGCGACGACTTTGAGACTTGAGAGGGCACGATCAGAACACGGTTGGAACGTCACGGGGTCGCAGCCTAGCGTTGGATCGAAGTTGAGGACAGAGACAGTCAGAGGTGCCGCCCCGTAACCAGATCGCCCGCCTGTCGTCACATTGGTGACAGTCGTCTCTGTCATAAACCCTTTCTCCTCGTTCCAGAAGGTCTGTAAGTTGGGATGTCTCAATATCACCACCAACTTAGAGTCGATCGGGATAGTGACTTTCCTGAGTGTAATCGAGGATCAACTTCGCGACGCCCTCGTATCCAGGGATGTCTGTCTCACGGCCTATCCGCCGAGCGAGGCGGACTCCAGAATGCAGCACGCGTTGTTGCACAGACGATGTCCAGTATGATCCTCCCCATACGGGTGACCACCAGAGATCCCATCTATGACGGATATCAAGTTGACTATGAGTCGTAGTCAGCAATAGATCCAGACGTACGAGCTTTCATTCCAGTGCCGACCGACCCATTGGAGGTCGAGGTTGATGGCAGGCCAGAGAACGTCGGCGACCCAGGTGCCGTTGTTCCGTCCCGGACGAAGGAGCCATTCAGCGTACTTTATCAAGACTAATGCGCGGAGTGGGGGTCCATCTATCCATTTTTGTGAACGTTACTTTCAAATACCGAGAATGGTCTGAGAAGCAAATGGCATACCAGCAGAAGGGGAACCAATGCGAGAAGTGAATTTCGTGACCTCGCGGATATTAAAGTCAAATAGAGCCTCTTCCAGTCCACGTTCAAAATATTTCCTGCAGGATTAGCGACGTGCTGAGTTCGGATCAACGCGTGCACGGTGTCATCCACGATCTCGCGCAGAGTCGTATTAGTGCTGTATTTCTCCAGTTCGGCGATCCACGCGTAATAAGCAAGGCAAGCGTCACGAAGCCAGTAGATGAGGGAATCGGGTTGGGCTGGGTCGGGAAGGCCAGTTATGATGACACCGGGCTGCAGTGGGAAAAGCAGACATCAGCATCAAAGGAGCAGACCGGGGGCCAAAAAGAGAACGAACTGATGATGACTTACATCCGCTCCGATTCTTGGACCTCCTATTTGGTAACGCAGAACGTCTTCTGCAACGGGGACAATATGCTCGAGATATGAGGGGACGTCGTGAGTTCCGGGCGGGTAATGGTCGAAGCTTGGAATTCGGCTTGCTGCCACGCCGCTTGCGGCGGCGAGCGCCAAGAAACACAACGAAGGACGCATCGCGATCGAGAGAAAGGCGACTTGTCGAAGTGGACTTTACAGCCTACCTTTATACACATTCGCCTTCTGCGAAGGATCCCGGAAGCACAAGTGGCCGGTATAGAATGATTAGATTGAATGGGCGTTCCTTAGTAAATCCCAACCCGTCGGAGATTTGAAATGGAAGGGTATATAAAAGCCGATCTGGAGGAATCGGTCAGATAAATGCTTGCACGGATATGATTAAGACTCAATATACCCCACAAGAGCTTAGTGAAAGATATGGATGAATGTTTGTACATGGTTCCTCGGTCGCCAAGTTTGTGTGTGGTCGGAATGAGATCATTTTTTCCTGTCTGTTTGATTGAGGTAAATCTTCACTGCAGCCACTTCTTACATGTTAGTAAGATGTCACTAGGAACTCGAGCATAACAACGACGACTGACTTGATCTAGTACTAAGAGCCTGAGCTGCCTATCATGTCGAGGCGAGCCCTTGCAGAGCTTTGGAGCACTGGGCAAAAAGCGCAATATCACAGCGACTGACTTGGTGGCGATTCTAGCGTCCGAAAGAGCAGATCTGTGTTGGGGCGCTCCTCTCGGAAGCCGGTCGGAACAGAATGAGAATTTCGGACCGACCAAACGGGCATACGCATGCGCTAAACGGCCGAGCGGGACTCTGGAATCACATGGAGATGGTGTGCGGAGCCACGACCAGAAGCGATGTTTGTCGTAGAGTATGTTGAAAGCACTGTATGCTGCCGTCAACCTTGACAGCTACCGATAAACTTGAATGCGATGTAGTAGACTTGAACCGAAGTCGGCCGAATAATGGCTCAAGTGATGCCAGGGCCTGTGCGTTCCCTTCATCTTACGAGTGGCAGCAGCCTTGAACCTAGTACAATCTATGATACCTCTTATGAAGGCAGCATTTTGCCTATTCCGAGTCCATCTTACCAGTGGCAGCAACCTGGTCGATTGGCACGTCCCGGCCGCGGATAACTGAACGAGTCACACCACAGGTACGATACGATGTTCGATCAATACACGAGCACGACATGATTAAGAATTGATAACTGTTTTGGAGACGGCGACGTACGCCACAACGGGACAATGTTTGGGGGAAACGCCGCAAGTGTATCCGATCAAAGTGAACTCTCAAGAAAGGTAGCTATCAATAAAACGTAGAGAAGGAGAAACGATAGAACCAGCAAAGGGAAATCGTTGCCAAACAGATAAACAGACCCCCAGCGAGAAGGACGCAAATACCTGGGGGCTTATGAGACACTCGGGGGTGACTTGGAATTTTCTTGAGTCTTGAGTACAGCAGCATCAGTCTTGCTGCAAACGATCGGACAACGACGGAGCGGGTATGGTGCGTGTTGGGTGCTGAGTGCTCTCGGTCATCCGAGATAACAAAACCGGCGTAGACCCAGGCGCACTGCCGCGCCCTCGACTACTGCTAGTTCCCCGCATGCCGCGCCGGCTATTGGGCCCTCCACGCGTCGGGCCAACTGGCGGTCGTCCTCCCTCATACCCACGATCGTCGGCTTCGTTCATATTAATCCGGTCCAACAGACCTATTTCTATGCCTCTTTGTCTGGGTGATGGAGTAGATGTCTGATCACGTTCGCTCGAGCTCGGCATGAGTCGCTGTTGCTGCTGTTGTTGCCACCTTGCTTGCTCCTCCTCATCGGTGGTACGATGAGCATCCTCGTGGGTTAGGTCGTAATGCCGTGGATTGACGCTCGTCCGGTACTCCTCCGCCCCTCGTATTCCAGAATCTAGATTAGCAAATCGCTGAGAGTACTCGAGAATCGGGCGATCACGATAGCTACGCGGTGGTGGCGAGCGTTCATTGCGGAACTGTCGTGGCGATGGTGGTGGCGAGCGTGATGAGCGGTACTCAGGAGTTCTCCGGGGTGGAGGAGGCCGACGACGATAATACGTATCGTCGCCCTGCCTTGCCCGGTTGTAACCGTCGGGACGCCAACTTCTGCCTCGGCGGTCGTCGAATCGGGGACGGACGCGGGGCCGGCCAGGTACCCAGTGATCTCCACCATACCTCGCTCCATGGCGCGGTGGAGTCCTGGAGCGCATTCGCTTGCGTGGATAAGGCGAGCGTGAATTTGAACGAGACCGGGATGAAGGCCCTCTTGAGGAAATGGACTTAGAGATCGTCGGCCACGGTGGTCCCACCGCGAGGCAGACAGATCGCTCAATACAGAGTCCTGTCTTCTGTACGCTCGCCCATCCCTGCTTGGGACCACATGGTCATGAGAGGGGTCCTGAGTGTGCCGTCGGTCATCTTGGAGGGGTACGCGCTCCGACGGATTGCTGCGGAGGTGGTGGTCTTCAACCTGCGTAATATGCATTGAAGTCGCACGCGACTCAGATGTAGATGAAGCAGGAACGTGCTGGTCCATGCGCCTATCCTGGCTTGTAGTTCTGACGGGTGCCGCTTGTTGATGACGTTGGGATTGGACGGTATCTCCTAAATCCGGGAGTGGTTGCAGTACAGATGGCTCCTCTACGAACGGCTCGCGCTTGACCTGAACTGGATGTGACTCCGACGTGGGCGCCGATCGCCTTGGCCTTTCGGATATCCTCTGTTCCTGTGCAAGATCATGGGTAGCCTGATTAAGATGAGACTGCTTCGGTGCCTCGACGACATTGCGCGCGTGCAACTCCGATGCTAGGGTAGTTGAGCTCAGAGGTGAGTTTGTGTTCACCGCACGCCCAGCCTCAGTTTGGGCAGGGACAAAGGAGACGGGCGTCGGCGCAGTTTTGACTTTGTTGGGTGATGGCGGAGGGTGGGTAGGAGGTGGTTCCATCTTCGCTACCCCGCCAGTCCTGGTACCAGGCAATTGGGAAGGGCCAGGAACGGCAACTTGGGGAGCGAAGGTGACACTCGAACCCTCAGCTCTGTGGGCTGTTTCGGGATAAGCCCGGGAGAGACGCTAGGTGGTGCGTTGGAACCGCGAACAGCTGACCCAGAGCCTGGGGTGGGGGCGTAAGCGATCCTTCTCTCGCTCTCGGCTTGAATAAGCTGGGCTTGTGCCTCGGCTGCGCGCCGTTTTTCGGCCATTACCTCGGCGCGTCGCATATCAAACGATCTTTTCCTGGCCGCTTCAATTTCTTTTGCCTTCTTTCTTGCCTGCTCCTCCTCTGCTCGTTTAGCAGCCTCCTTCCTCTCTTGCTCCTCGATCTTTCGGCGCTCCAGCTGCTGCTGCAACTCTTGCTGACGGCGGGCACGCTCCGCAAGGTCCTGGGCTGCAATTTCGGCCTGAACAAGTGCGATCTTTTCCTTCTCCGGACCGCGCAAAGCTGTCAGAGTATTGAAGCCGTTCTGGGCCAACTGGGCCAACTGTCCCACGCGTTCCACTTGACGACCCACATGATTTTTCGCGCCGAGAGTGTCCACACCGATTGTTCCAGCAGAGGCGATTAGACGGTCCGCCATGTCGCGCATTTTGCTAGCCTCCTGAAGTGTTTGCTCTGCTTGAGCGCGCATCTCTTCAGCCTGCTGCTTCAGAAATTCCGTCTTGTCCTGCAGTTCTTGAATGGCTCGCGATGCTTCTGCGCCGAAGGTGGAAAGCTCGCCGGAACGGAGGTCAAATATCTCGCGTTGTTTTGACATACGCTCCTCGCGAACAGAAGCCAATCTGAAGAGGTTTTCGAGAGCCCTACGAACTTTTTCGGGCTCTGTAGCGAAAGTCGCTCCATTGTGTTGCGACGAGGCTGATGGCAAGGAAACGGTAGAATTATCGGAAGTACCATCAGCAGTTTCAAATCTGGGAGCACTGTTGGCAGATACAGGGAGTAGGTTTCGTGAAATGGGGGACTGGGAGGTGTGAGAAGCGTCTCGATCCACGAAAGCAGGTTGAGGATGCACGGTGCAGCCTGCCACAGTGGACTGTCAATTGCAGGCGTAACATTCGGATATCGGAGATCAGGGACGACAGACGCGCGGATTTCGTCAGGAGGCTGGGAGAATTTGATGTTGCTCAGGGGCTCAGAAGGTGACGAGTTGACCGTGAAACCAAGAGAGGCTCCGTGTTGGGTAACAAAAGGCTTTGTGGACCGACCGCGTTCAAAGCCCACTATCAAGGGCTGAGACAAATTCGAACGGAGACGTGTATGTGAAGTGCTGTTCTGCTCTTGAGGAGGATTCTGATCTGATGGAGGTTGAAATGGACCACTGGAATCGACGTTCATCCTCTCCAGCAAGGAGGGGCTTGGCCAATAGTGGAGAACTTGAAACCAGCGAGGGGAGAATCTTGAACATTCGAATCAGAAACAGGTGTATTTGAGTAACTAGACTGCATTTTGTCTGTCGTAGAGAGTGCCCGTGTTTCGAATTGGAAGAGGTCTGTGGAGCGTGTCTATTAGATGTGAGATATTTTGAAAAAACGGAAGGAGCCGACCGTGGGGGGACAAGAGGGCGTTGTTGGACGAACACGGGAGGAAATGCAGTAAAGTGGAGGGGATAAAATGAAGGGGATGGGGGGATGAAAGAGATATGCCGGTCTTTATATCGGAGCTTCGGGGGTGTCGGCCTCAGCAGCCACAAATGGATGGATTGGGCCGATCGGCCGCATCGCATCTCTGACTCGGCCTCAGATGAGCGGCGTCACCGTCTATAACTTTGAGCTGCCTACTACCGGCTCACTCTCCTTTGCAGACCATTTTTCTAACGGCTCAGACGTATATACAGCTCAGATTTCCGATGCAACTCAAGCGCGTGCAAACTTGCGAGCTGTCCTCAAAGAGAGCAAACACACAGACGGCGACAAGGACTACCTCGGACTTGTCAAGGCGCGTCTCATCCCCGAACCAGAAGGTAATCACAATAAAATGGGTCTCCTTATCCTTCCAGTAGACATTAGAGGAGTACCTCCCACATCTCTATGCTATAATCAAGTGTGTAGCTAGTGGCGATCTTGTGCAGTCTAGAGAACCGTGTAAGTTCCCTCTGCACCGATATTCTCTCCACCTGACGTTTGATAGTATTCAGTTGGCGCACCACGCTCTCAGCTCACCTTTTCAATAACTCTCCGCGTCTCTCACTTCCCACCCTCCCTTCAGAGCTCATATTCACCCTCTTGACTTACGGCTTTGGACTTTCAAACCTGGCAAGAGTGAACGTTGTGGCCCTCGGCGCATATGAGCGCGAGCGCGGTATCTCCGATGTAGAGCGCAAGGCGAAGGACGAGAAGCTCGGCTTTGCTGTCACACTGCTCTGTAAGGCGAGCGGGATCTTTGAACATGTCGGCACTACTGTTCTCTCGGGCGCGGAGCAGGCCCCAAGTCGGGACACTGGGAACGCACGTCCGCCCGAACTGAGCAAAGAGGTGGCTTCGGCATTATCAAAGTGCGCCTCACCGTTGCATTATAGTTCGCGGCTCATCTCGTGACGTCACTCTTTCACTGCCCGAACAGACTCGCCCTGGCTTCTGCACAATCCCTCGCGATCCGGAAACTGATGACCAAGTCCTCATTCGACAGCGTCGTCGCTCCCGGCCCGCCTCTCCCTGCTTCACATCCCTCTCCAGCCCTTCTAGCCAAGCTGCATCTAGAAGCCTCATTGCTTTGTGCCTCCGCCGAGTCGCTCCTGCGCATCCCTGCCTCGCGCAAAAAGGACATGGACGTCGCTGAGGCACTGCTCCTGTACGCGCACGAGTGCGCTGCGCTGCATGGCGCGCTCGCGCGTAAGTGGCTCGGCGCGGACGCGGGGGTACATGATGCACCTGGGGTAGCGGTCGGTTTCCTCAGATGGGCCAAGCGCGAGCTGGATGCGCTGCGCGATGGTGGCGGGCGCTCGCGCGGGGTTGGAAAGGAAGAGGGCCGCGATGGGCGCCGGGAGCGACGCGAGCATATTGCAACGGAGGCGGAGGACGCGGCGCAGTTCTTGCGGTACTATATCCGGATAAACGATACTGTACGTGCGCTGCTTGAGGCATTCCTGGATGCCTTGTTATTAATTTTGCCATTCCCCCTCTTTTTTTTTTTTCATTTTCACTTGCCTTCTCGATTCAGGTGTCATTTCAACCCGTGCCATCTCAAGCCGAATTGCAGACGAGCGTGCCGGCGGGCCGTCTCGCGGTTGCCGCCAAGCCATTTTCGATTCCAACCCCTGCGTTTGGCCCTGGCTCGGTCGACTACATCCGCAAACATGCAGACTCCCTCGATCTTGCGGACTCGGAAACTTCCCCTGATGGCCAGCCAAGCACGACGAATTCCACGGGCAGACCGTCCTACGCCGGTGCGGGTTCTTATTTCTGAATATGGGATTAGCTGCAAAAGCAATGGCGCCGCATTCAACATCATGCATCATGTGTTATCTACAGTGATAGAGTGACAGTGTGTCGGAAACCGATTAAAAAGTTCCGGACACATTCTAGTAAGAGGTGAAGATGCATGTGCGTGAGGCCTGCGAATAACTGCCAGTGCAGATTGGCATCTTAAGTCGGCTGACGCTAGTTATCGACTCGGCTGTCCTCAGTGGCTTATGGAACTGGCTGCGGTCCACACAGCAGCGCCCGCTTGACAAGAAGGCGGGTAAATCTTCCATAAGGAGCGGCGATGAGGGACAGGATGGCCTAGAATGATAACGGGCGAGAGTGAGGGAGTATGAAGCGAGACCTGGGGGTGTAAACGATGCAGATAAACCGACTGCACCTCGCTGAGCCCCTTATGTCTGGACGGATTACGAGTGACTTTGGGCACGTGACTGACGCGCTTGTATTTGGACACTATTTGCTTGCCTTCGCTTTCGCTTGAATATGAATATCTTTATCTTTACTTTTGCAGCCCAAACATTCAACATCCACTAGACAGCCCAGCCCACACAGTATACGCCATACGGCACTCACGCTCCTTTAACGATCACCATTTATGATGTCTATCTTCAATCTTGTGCCCTTTATTATCATCGCCATCTCCGTTTCCGCTCTCGCTGTCGGCAACCCTGGTTACTATTACTACCCATCTTACTATCCACCCCACAGTTCTCCCCAGCAGGACAGCCCGCCAGACAGAAACGATCATTCTGGAGGTGCTCAAGTCGATGTCCTTGAACTTCATCAGCCGACTAGGGTCATTCCCACTGAAGCGAGGCCCCCTTACGCACCGCCCGCATATGGTCCTCCTGCAGCCGACACGCCCCCTATCTACAACCCGCCTGCGGTACCCGTGATCGCAGCACAACCTCTCCATGTGAGACCAGACCAGGCGTACAATTTCGTCCCGAAGACACCGACCTACAAGGCGCCTGTGAACAATGAGGCTCACAAGCTGCCTGCAGAAACCCCGGCTTACCAGCCACCTGCAGAAAATGAGCCACCCGTGGAGAACCAAGTTCATAAGCCGGTTGCGGAGACCTCAGCTTACACACCGCCTGCAGAAACTACGGTATATAATCCGACCAGTGCTGCCATGGCTTCCACTTTGCGACACTCTCCAACCCTCCGGCCGAAGAAACCCATACAAAGTTCCTTCAGAAAGGTCCCACATATGAGACGCCAACCCTCCAAAGTGGGACCACAGAAAGCCACTTCTTCTGAGGGGGTGGCTCCATAATGTCCGTGATGGAAGTTTGAGAGTACGCTCACTCTCTGCATATTTCTTGTCTCGGAAGTACATTCTTCAATTAATAGAGTTGACCACAACTATGTGCCGAAGATGCGCCGATGACTGAGTTTCAGACCGCCAGGGACGGGACGGGCTACGCGCATCTTGGTGTGCTCCTCCATCTTTGTTTCCGACTTTATGAAAGTTCGGGTAAATTCTATTCCTCCGCCTCCATTCCTGCCAGTTCTATTTGTACTAAAATCTTCTGGGTAAAAGTACAATGTAAGTTCATGAATCAGAACACGTTTATGCGTATGTCAGATCCCAATGGCTCGAAAGCGGGAAAGGGGGGGCGGTGTAGAAGAGATGGAGACCTGGGTACGACGCAGGAGAAATCTGATCGAGCATGGCCACCTCTTCTTTATTACGGCATGTTGACTTGGCGAGCTGACCGGGGCCAGGTCCAGCAGGAGCGTAAGATCCACGGCATCTAAAAGTGTGCCACACGCGATGAGGTTAACTATTATACAGAGCGATCGGGTTGAACGAGCGCGGGGAAAGAGAAATAGCATCTAGAAATACAATCGAGAAGCTCTATTCTCCTCCTCCCTCTCCTCCTTCCTCATCCCTGTGTTCCGCGCGCACCTTGAGCCCGGCATTTTCGAATAGTTGGCGCAGTCGGCCTTCTTTATGCATCGCGGTGATATCATCGGCCCCGCCAATGGATTTACCACGTAGAATCACGTTGGGGACGGTGCTGCGCCCCGTGAGGCGCGTCAATACGGCTTTGATAAAGTCGCCGTCATCTGTAGATTATGGACGTCATACTCTTAAACCCTCTTCGCTTTGGTAAAGGGGACAAGACACGCACCACGCAGGTCGACCTCTATGACTTTTGGCGGTGGGACAAGATCGTACAACGCCAATACGGCTTTTGCTTTGATAGAATACCTACGAACAGTGTGAATAAAGCATCAGGACCAACGGACACGACTCACGGGCAATACGTCTGCAAAGGCGAAAGGGGAAAACAGTCGGATGATACAAGTTGATTTTACAGATCACCGTCGCGGTCAGCCATGTGGGCTATCAAAAAAAAAAACCAAGAATGAAAATCAATCGACGTGCCTTGCTGAACACAATCAGCGGCGCTTCCGCGTTGAGGTGTTTTACACGAGCAGGCCAGTCCGGAGTCGGGTTAGGGTCTCCATCCGCATAAACGGACAAGGGAAGCGGTCGAGTCGGGTCGGGAGCGTCGTCAGCAAGTGCGTCGCTCTCGTGGACCGCGTAGTAAAGCAGCCCGTGAATCTCATCCACCCGTGGGCGCACAAGCGCGGCGATGCTGGCGGGCGAGACGCGCCGGAGACCATAGAGCGCGGGGGGGAGCCCGAACAGGTCGTGGGAAGAGGAGAAGAGGAAGAGGAAGAGGAGGACGAGTGAGAGGAGTGGGAGGACGAGGCGTCGCCGGCCGCGACGTAAGGGTCGTGGACCACCGCAGGGGCAGCCGTCGATTCTTGCAGGCGGGGCGGACATGGTGGTGTTCGGGAGCGGAGGGGAGATACGCAGGCGGTCTTTGGCCGCAGGGGATCGGCCGCGGAGACGGGAGTTGGGATGAGGGTCGAGGCCGTTGATCATATTCTCGTGTCGTGGTGGGGTTGGACGAAGGGGAAGGGATTTATTTGTGTGAGAAGGAGACTATATGAAACATTCAGTTCCGGTGGACTTTCTGCGCTCGCGCTCTAATTGATTGACAGTAGGTGGGATGTCACAGGCGGTGCGGACCCTCATATGATGGGACTCGAACCGAGCAGGAGTTATTGTTAACTTACCCTGCCTGACACTGGCAGTCGTTCGCTTGAGGTGCTACCGGATACGCGACAGCGCTCCGTTCGTAGTTATGCTGCACTAACCGCACAAGCATTGCCTCCTGCTGCGCGTGCTGCGGAATTGCACAAGCGCGCCTCACGTCAACAGCAATCATCATCATTACGGCAGAGTCAGCAACACCCTTCCTCATCCATGAGTCTAACCCTTTGTTGTGAAGGCACACATGTCATCCCACAAAAGAATAGAATATGTCATCTTTGACATGGACGGTCGGTCTCAAACCTGATGGCTGGGTTTGCTAATTGAACTTGGTTTCACAGGCCTAATGATTGATTCAGAACGAGTATACACAGAAGTCACCAGTAACTACCCCATGTTCGCCCAAGCAATCCAGACCTCCCATCCAATTAACCTGTCGCGCAGATGACATCCTCGCGCAGTACGGCGTAGAGATGACTTGGGAGATAAAGGCTGGCCTTATGGGCAAACGTACGTCACTTGCCTCTCCAGGGAGAACAAACAAGTTTATCATCTGATAAACGACGACCTTCCTTCCTCACTCAAGCCGATCGCGCGGCAGCCGCCCATCTGCTCTCCTACTTCCCCGACATCCCACTCACGATCGACGACTACCTCGCGCAACGCACCGCAGCGCAGGACGCGCGCTGGCCACACGTACAGCTGCTCCCCGGCGTCGCGCGGCTCGTCTCGCACCTCGCCGCGCACGGCGTCCCCATCGCCATCGCGACCGGCTCCGTGCGGCGCAACTTTGAGCGCAAGACGGCACACCTGCAGCACGTCTTTACACACTTTGGCTCGAACGTCGTCTGCGGCGGGGACGACGGCGCGGGTCGCGGCAAGCCGTTTCCGGACGTGTTCCTCGCTGCCGCTCGCTTGCTCGGCCGCGGCGTCGGACCGAACGACTCGGAGGAGGGAGACGTGCTCGCGGAGGCGGAGCGCGAGGAGCGCGTGCGAGGGCTCGTGTTCGAGGACGCGATTCCGGGCGTGCGGGCTGGCAAGCGTGCTGGGATGAACGGTGCGTTTTTTTTTTTACTTCCTCCGTTTCGGTGCTGCCATCTAACCTGATCTCCGTTTTGGGCGCAGTGGTGTGGGTCCCGGATGAGAATCTGCTCAGCGTCGGACCCTCGCAGGACATTGAGAAACCTGACCAGGTTTTGCGCTCGCTCGAGGCTTTTATTCCTGAGGAGTGGGGTTTGCCTCCTTTCGGCAATGTCCCTGTTAGTCAACGGTCTGAAACAGAAGAGTGAGCATACAATTTAGAGTTGCTATTCAATCATCCTAGCCACATGGCGACATACGTGACGGCGACCGTTGCGTTTCTATGAATAGGTGACCAAAGGTAAGCGAAACATAGAACATGTCAGAAATCAGAACACCATTAGGCGTACTCGGTCGGCTATGTTGGAGATATATAAGCCGCGGGTGGCGACATTGCATTTGGGATTCCTAGCCTTCGGGTAGAAAATGCAGCCGCGCATCAAGCCGTGATATCATGTTCATATCAAGGCGTTTTAGGGCAAGTACAAAGGAAAGATCCAAGATGTCCCCGGCCCGGGACCACGTTACAGGAAGATGTGCTACTAATGCATTGGAAGAGGATCAACTGCGGTGTCAATCGTGAACGAGCAAGCTTGAAGATATCGTCTGCTCATTGACAGCGCAGCAGCGCAAATCTCAAGGACAAGCTATTCTTCTGGGATTGATGGTACGGACGTTGCTCGTGTAGTTTCCTTCCTTATCACACCGCAGCTGTCATTGGATGAAAAACTTTATGCGGTAATATGTACCCAGTATCCATACATCTATGGCCTATTGCCGGCCCAGTCTGTAAGTTATAAGTAGGAAGCGTCACTTGTGAGGTCGCGGTGAGCCAGTCTCTAAGAGTTCAGAAGTCACGGTGGAGTGAGTTAGAATGACGAGAGATACTAGTAGATCAGGTTGGGATACTTGAACGAGGAAATCTCGGGAATGCCAGTGCAGTCCAGCATTCAGAGGCAATGCCAAGAATCGTTGAGATCGTTGAGACTCGGAGGGTGAGATAAGAAGCGATATTGATGGGGATCTGAGCACCGTAAACCATACTTGTGCTGGAGTACACTCAGTTGTCGTCCTTCCCGTGACCCACCTCATCGTTGCTTCTCATAATTTTCTCAACTGCGGACGATAACCGTAGCCACTTGATTCCGAGAAAGGCAGGCCATTTTACAGTAAGGATACTTCATAAGTCATGGTCGTGATGGGTGCTGAAATTAGCAAAGTCAATACCAACGGCGGAGTTTTGAGTTGGCCATCAAGGTATATTCTCGGCATCGTCCGATGGTTGGTGCCTGTACTGATTTTTCTGATTCGGAATCACTTCGGCGGCGAGCAAATTTGTCTGTTTCGAGTCTATGATTCAGTGATGGGTTCTTCCCTTTTGCCTCAAGGCGAAAGCAAGTATCTTTGCTTCTAAATCTCCCACACTGTGTCTTCCTCTCAGGTTTATTTAGTAACTGAGACCCCCAAAGAAGTGCCAGTGGTCACATGAATGGCGTAAAACAAACGTCAGAATTTTTTTTTTTGCAGAAAGCCTTGGTGGATATGGCTTGTTACTGGGGGACCGGCCATACTAACGGGTATTTCAGAGACAGTAATTTCGGAAATAGGAGTGAGTTGCCACTGATAGCACCTGACGACAAAGAGAAATGGGCCTCATGTTCTATCTTTGATAATTGCAGCCTTTCAGCGCGGCTCTCCTGCCGTCGATCACGTTCTCGCGATGTGGAAAAGTGCAAGATTCTGACATCGACGCCTTCCCACAGCTTCTCTAGAGACAAAAAATGACTGTTCCGCGGACCTCAGGTTTGAATACCGGCGACGTTAGCAGTATAAATACTCATAACGTGGCTCACATCCATACAGCTCGTTCCAACATCTGTCTTTGAGTTTTTCTGCTTGTTCCCAGTGCTTGCTCTCGAGACCACTGCCACTTCTCTCCCAGTACTTTCTCCTTCTCTACGCATCGCACACCCCATTTCTCCCTCTGTCATGCGGCATACTAATATCATCTTGTTCGCTATCACCTTACTTATCAGCACCGGCGTTATGGTCGTGCGCGCGGAATCGCACACCATTAGTTTCGACAACAAGTAGGCCCAAGAAAGCTGTAACGAGAATAGCACTGACTTCTATGCACAGATGCGGCACAGGAACGGTGAGGACCTCATTGGCCTATGCTCAAGGTGTCGTGGTGCTGATCATGGAGAGCAGCCCCAGCTCGTTGTCGGTGGCCAGATCCTCTCGTCCGGTCAGGACTGGACAAGCAATGGGCCAGCCCAATCTGGCATTATGTGAGTAGTATCTCTTTTGTGAAACCCCATCGCGCTGCTGACCAAACCGTCTTCATCTTAGTTATTTGCAGACTGGTGCGCGTTCAATTGATTGACACGTGACAGGTAGCGGACACGGGGGACCTGACGCGTTACGGCAGGCCCATGCCTGCTAAATGGCGAGAACTGTGCGCTCATAGAGTATAACCTGAATAACCCTACGTGTGCGGGATGCGGATCGTTTGTGGACATTTCACTCATCTCACCGTACGTGGCCACTTGATTACAGCAGCGATCGTAGCCGAGTGCCCTATTCATCTAATCATGCATTATGACCAGACATGACCTCAATGTCCCGGTCGCGTTCAGGTGGGCTTCACGCGCATTTATCCCAACACGCATGCGCGGCGCTGATAGATCCATAGCTTCTTCGATGGCTGTGACGGTCAAGGCGCTTCTTGTATGATTGACTTGTATATTATCAAACTTCTCCAAAGTGCTGAATAACCTGCGCAGGCACTACTCCAGATTGCTACGATGCATTCCATAACCCGAATGACTACCAGGCTCTCAGATACTGCGGGGTCGACAATGTAAGCCTATTCCGAACCACTTCCACCTCCTCTTATACGAGGCTTCGATTCCTAGGTTGGCCTCCAAATCATATTCTGCCCGTAAATTGCCCCTGCCCCTGGGGCTCTCGCTACCGGCTCTCATGTGCGCAGCCGCTCGCACTACCGGATGTGTTCACGAAAGGCATTATACCCTCAACTGTCTCTTTCTTTCTTTTTGCGTCGTCGATATATGTATATCTTTTGCGTGCCTTGACGGTGCGCATGGGCTCCTGGCTTTCTGACTGTGCTCCTATGGCTTAACCTTTTTGAAGCGCGTGCCGTCTAGATGGCAGACCTGCGCATTTTCCCTCTTTTCTGGGCTGTCTCCTTTCTTAACTGGGTTATGAACTCTTGGCTCTATCTCAATTGTGTTTATTCCTATCATCGTAGCGTCGTAAAACAACAGCATATACATGATACATGGCATCAGTTGTCAGCTAGGCAGTGCCCGCGTCTTTCGACGCTGTCACAGGTTCAGAAACATATGATGCTGAGATGTGCCCTCATTCCCCGGCAACGATTGAATTAGCACACGGTGCCTCTCCTCTAATATCATTTGTTCCGAAAGTAGCACCTCTTCAGACAGTAGTCACCATTAGATATTACACGGCCGTTGTATTGGAGTGGTAAGAAGAAGGTTCGTAAGAATAAATTATACATGCGGGATGAATGAGGTCCAGTGTACAACGTGGTATGCTGCAGGAGGCAACGATCCAAGACATAGGAATGGGAGCACAAGCAACACCAATCGACTAAGTATATAAAGAAGGAATTGCAGTCCAAGAAAGGATATGGCTAGTAGCTCGGATATATCTTTTAAATCTTTAAACCGATTGTGAAGTTGCTCTGTTAGAGCTAGAGACACTAGAACTGCAATTGGGACACTAGTAATACAGAGTGAAGCGACACGCCAGAGGGTTCGCTCTGCGCTGGAGGAAAATGTGAATGACCATCCAATGCAGTGAATGCCACCAAAGGCCGACGCGATGGCGATCATGAGGATCGGAGTGTAAGTTTGATCCTCCCAATTGCACGGATAAAACGTGTTGACCCTCTTCTCACCCACCTTTTCGTGAACTTCGCCGATTATAATTACGAGAGGCTTCATGACCGGCCAAGTGAGAACACGGGTTAGCCACGGCCATCTGACCACTTCGCCCTTTAATGGTCCATGAACTATCGCTGCTGGAAGCTTTGAAAGTGCATCCCTGAGCGCAGCCCAAAATCCAGCTGTGGCTAAGACATGTCCATCATTCACAGGCTCGCCAGTTCTTCGTTTCTCGTGTACTCGCACCCCGCATTCTACATTCAGCGGCTTGTCCCACCACAGCACGTAGATAACGATGTTGAGACCCGCAAAGGCAATCGTGGCGAGCTCGAGTTCGGTGATCGGTAGGCCTTGGACACCGCGCGCGATGCATTGCATCACGAACCAGCTAGTTTGCAGGATGACGACCGCTTTGGAGATGAAGTCTCCTTTGCTCTTGTCCTGGATCTCCATTTTCGAGATCCTTGGGAAATCGCCATTGCCCGTTAGAGAATAGGACTCGAGCTCTTTGGGCAACAACACTCGAATGGGCTGGTTTCCCACATATTCCACGAAACCCCCCATGGTCGCAAAGAATCCGTGGGTGAGTGTCCATCCCTCTCCTGGATCTAGCGGTCACAACTAATTTCAAACCTCACTTTCTAGGACTAACTTACCTTTATGAGTCTTCGCTAGTTGACCAGCAGCTACCCGTTACCTCAATGCCCATGCAATAATTGCTTCTGGCACGACAAGGGTAGCAAGCATGAGTCCCACACGTCGCATTGTGACCCTCGGCCACCCCTCATCAGGACTCGGGATATTGGGATGCACCGAGACCCATGTACATAGGAAGATTGTGAGCGTACAACTCCGGATAATGTCCCAAAGCGACCGGCAGTTATTGGGGTCACTACAAGAGGGGGATTGAAGTCGAGAGAGAGAGAAGAGGGGTGGTGATTGTTGGCCAGCAGGGTATGCGCGGGTAGCTGCAAGAATTGCAAGAAGGACGATCATAGTGATACAGAGGGTGAAGGTGAGGAGAAGTTGGGAATACAGGCGATTAACGCACGCGTAAAACGCGAGGCAGTGATTGTTACGTAAGTGAACAGGTAAATGCAAATAATCATTAATCATTCGGTCCGAAGTACGTCTCCTACGATATCATTGATAAGGACTGAAATAATTCGCTGTCAGACACTTTTATAGCAAAAAATGCATCCGAAGGCGGTGAAAGCGCTCATTGCAGGCCACGCGTGAATTATTGGATAGTGCGAAATGCAAGCCAAGTTGTGGACAGTGCGTCACCGGCGTGTTGGGTGTTGGTACCTACACATTCTGTGGCATCTTGCCAGTGGTCACCCAGTCAAACATGATTTCCAAGCAGACAGTCTCCTCACAAAAATGGAGATTCATAAAAAGGGATAACTGCTACATAAACCAATACCCGATGCCAACGCCTCTGTGCCTTCGTTGTATGCGCTGCGGAATACAAATTCGGAGAAGATCTGTTCCAGCGACCAAAGCTGCGACTCGGACCCTGCACATCCCGGTCTTTTTGTTTCAGCCAAAAATCGATGCCAAACACTGTGTGCCCACAATTAGTAGAATCACGCACTGGCATTGAGTCCGAGCGTGGAAAAGAGGTTGTAGAAGTGAGCTCGTAGTGTTCCCAATCGCATCATCATCTGCCAATGAAAGGCATAGTAGTTGTCAAGGGTATAGTTCGAGTCGACGAGGAAGGAGAGTATGCTTTCAGCACAACTCGTACGTCAAGGTCAAGGTGAGTGCTGCCATGGATGTACTGTACAGCATCCTTGCATAAGCCGTCGGACGGGCCAATTTGTTGACTCCGAGTTGTCCGTCAAGATACTGTGAACTTGAAACTTAACAATTAGTGACTGGACCGAACTTCTACAAAGTTTAGGGAATCGACTTGGAGTCGTGATTCAGATCACGGCCCACCCCATTATCAGCAACCAGTGTATGTGGCAATTGGAACTAGAGGCGCCTAGAAATGGTTGCGAGGAGTCGCAGCTGAGACCAACCCATGTGGAAAACCGTCCTGTATGGCGACGAGGACAGGTACTATACCACGAGAACTGAGTTGACATGTCGACGGATTTAACGGCGGTCCCAACGATCCCGAATAGTCAATAAAGGGGGAAGCGTTCACGATATGGCAAGACATAATCAAGTAATAAGCAGGGTCACAATTAGCGTCTCGCTTGCGATTTCCGACAGGCCGTGCGTCAGCGCTGAAGCTGAAGCGCTGAAGCGTCATCCGGGTCTTATCAACCCGGGCCCCGCAGCGTATTTGCCCCGTGGAACCCATCAAAGTCAGTCCTCTCGGACTTAGTAACCGCGTAGAGGAGTACAGCTCAACCACGTACCAAACATCACGAGGCAAGGAGGCAGTGTGCTAACGTCAACATAGCATTTCTCCATATAAGCACCCATTAGTTTGGACACGGCGTAAGCGTCCGCGCTATCCCATCATTTGGCACCAGCATCTCCTGCCCCTCATTCCAGTTGTACACGCCGTGCAACCATAGAATGTCAAGGGTCTCATCAACCATCGCACCTCTGAGCCAGGCTGAACAGGAACAGCTACTACCTTTCGGTTCAAACCTAAGGTCCGTCATCGATACGAGCCATCCGCCACATCAACTCTCATTTTCTCCTAGAGGTGATGATACATGGGACGACGGTCAACAGAGACGTCGACCGCCCTTACGAGTAGAGCTGACAGGATACCGCTTGTTCACGACGAGTGTGATCCTGGGCTTTGGTATCCCTAAGGCTGTATACGTTTACTACGAACAGCCGCTGATCTCACCGACGTTGGATTGGATTGGTGGGATGATCTTTGCTCTTCTGTAGGCCTTCGTTTCGCGGGTAATGTAGTGGGAAGAGTATCAAGCTAATGGTGCCCAGATTGTTCTGGCTCGGAGAGATTGGAACCAACTATCCAGAGTTGTTCCCCGATTTCTTCCAGGTTGATCTTGCTCATCCTATCCTGAGATTCCTACGTTCTCGTTGGAGAAAAACGGTTCGGTTCACCAGGGGCGCGGGCAGTGAGAGCGGGTGGCAGAACAACTTTTTGGAGCTCAGCTAGGAGCGGCGCGTGAAATCGAGGCCTTCGTAAGTAATTCCAATTCTTCCAGTGGAGCATACATCTCAGTTCTCAGTCCAAGACAGGATAGACTCTTCTACGGCCCACCAAACTGAAACCCTAAACAGCTATGGGCAGACTGCGTGCACGAATTATACAACAAAGGCGGGCACCATATGGGTATCAACTCTTACTGGTGGGCCTATTCACGATGTTGAGCATACATTCTCTTGAAAAACCGGGACAACACACGGGTACTGTTTGAGTTGATCGTAGAAATGTCTTGCTCAGTTTCAGCCTCCTTCGCTTCGAATCTAACTGCAAATTGATTCCCCATAACGCAGTCTCGCGGTCACAGTAAGGAGCAGTGTTATCTTTATATCGCCCAGAAACCCGACCATCGTGCGCCCACGATGGTGGAATAATGTCATTGTATGCGTCATGGACTCCAAGAGCGGTAATCAGATTGTGCAGTACACCTCGTGGGCCCGTCAGTTCCCCGTCGAGCCATCGATCGCTAGTCGAGGGACGTAGTGTCAGGGGTGTGGTAAGCGAGGAAGAGGAGTATCCTCTCATGATAGTGTATGTCAAGCTCTCGTACACCTCGGAACCATTCTGTACGCGATATTCTGGTCGAAGGGCCGGGAGAACTTGAGAGTCATCTGTCACTTGAATTTTGCCGATCAAGTCCCATGTCATAAGAGCATTAATTAATTGCCCAGAGGCGTGTTTAGAACAACTGTCACAGTACTGACTCACACAACGGAAGAGCGATGGTCCAGGAGAGACAACAGACGTCAACTCAGTATGAAAAGCGCCGACCTGAGAGTGCGATGGAGACGAGGTGCTGATTTATCATGTAGGTAGAGGTCTTCAACTTTCCGGGGTGGAGGACGACAGCGCAAAAGATGGCCGCGTTGTGTTCCTGAGGGCGTGAGTGTTTATCATGTAGGTAGAGGCCTTCAACTTTCCGGGGTGGAGGACGACAGCGCCAAAGACGGCCGCGATGTGTTCCTGAGGGCGTGAGTGTGCTGGCGGTGATGTGATACATGGAACAACATAAGGGAGCAGGAAGGATACGTACCGCGGAGAAGACACTTTCACGAAAATATAGCCCCTAAGGCGTGTGGAGAAGGACTTCAGCACAGTTCCTGATCCTCGTCTACCACCATGAGCCCTCTATCTAAATAGCGGCATTGTACGCTATATCGTTGTTGCTACCGAGCGGAAAGGCGGGAAAAGAAATAAAATCGGCATAACCATTGAGACAAAATGGAGGCCCTAATTGTGGACGGCTTGGAATGTCGAAGGTTACCACAAGTGGTGATGTTGACTTTCGGCTATGTCTTACTGTAGGTCTGAAAGCAGGGCATCGAAATATTACACGAGCCTCATGTTGGAAGAATGATACAGGACAACACCTCTGAGTCCTCGCAGATCAGGATAATCGTGTGGTCCGCTCGATGAACGGCCGGTGGGTAGAGCGCAATATGAACTCGGGGGATACGCTCGCAGCCAACGATAGAATTTTGCACGTGAAAGAACTTGAATTATGGGGCATTGGATTTGGTGGATGCCACTGGCAGTGTTTGGCACTATCTGGCACTATCTGCTTGCACGTGCACGCTTATTTGAAATAGGTGCACACGTGACCAGTTGCTGTCGTTTTTGCGGATACTTTCAATTTGGCCCTCAGGCGTTGCACCCTCACTGACAAGTTTTTTTTCCTGTGCATCGAGCGATATTCATTCTCACCATTTCTGAAGTACTTACCAAGTCTCATATAGCCCCCCCGTTACTCACTGGCTTCATCCAGTCATTATTGCCTTCCGCGCGCCCCGCTCGTCGGCTCGGACAAGGTCTTATGATAGGTGGTAATTCTGTACACCTCCAGGAAGAGTCTGGTCTCGGACGAGATCGACGTATGTCGTTTGTACAGTGTCCTGAACACTCGCTAACTCTTTTAATGTAGGCCTGGTGACAATTGACATGCTCCCCGACGATGTACTCGTGGAAGTATTCGACTTCTATGTACATATTTACGATCTGCCCTGGCTCACCTCGCGAAATACGTGGTATGAACTCGTCCATGTATGTCGTAGATGGAGATACCTCGTGTTTGCATCACCGCGTCGCCTCAACCTACGGCTCGAGTATGGTGGACATCGACCCATGTCGGGGGTGCTGGACGCCTGGCCAGTTCTGCCTGTGATGCTAAAATCAGGCGTGGAGTTTCTACCTAGCGGAAGTCGTCATCCAAAGTCGAACCAGCGGTGGGATAACATGATTGTTGCACTCGAGTTGGAGCGCTACAATCGCATCTGTCAAATCTGCATCTCTGATATGACCAATTCGCGCTGGGAAAGATTCGCAGCAGCGATGCAGAAACCCTTCCCGCAGCTGACACATCTGGAAGTTATGGTGTTTGATGTGGTGTCAATCCTTCCTGATTCGTCCTTGGGCGGATCTGCCCCACGTCTGCGAACACTCTGGTTGAGAGGCATTCCATTTCCATCAGCGCCGAAACCACTTTTATCTGCCAATTGCCTCGTCACACTCCTCCTTTGGGACATTCCCAATTCTGGGTACTTTTCACCCGACGCGATGGCCACTGCCCTCACAGTGATGACCAGACTCGAAACCCTTGATCTTCGATTCCGTTCCCCTCGATCTCTTCCCGACACAGAAAGCCGACCTCTGCCTCCGCTCACACGCTTTGTCCTCCCCGCTCTCATCGAACTTACATTCAAAGGTGTTTATGAGTATTTAGAGGACCTTCTGACCCGAATTGATGCTCCTCTTCTCCACTACCTCTCCATCGTATTTTTTATGGACCTCGAATTTGACGTCCCACAACTTCACCGACTCATCGGTGACGCAGAGGAGTTCAAGATATTCGACCACGGAGAGGTGTTGATTCTTGATTTCTCAATTCGGCTGTACCTTTACCCCCCTAAAACAGTAGTCGATCACAACAAGCGGATCGAGATACAAATCAGTTGCAGAGAGTTAGACTGGCAGCTTTCGTCTCTTGCTCAAGTCTGTAGTTTCTCCCTCATCTCCACTTTGGAGGAGCTCGAGATCAGGGAAAATGATTTTCTTCCATCATCACACTGGAAAGACGACATGGAGGATGCCCAATGGTTGGAACTTCTGGATCCGTTCACTGCTCTGAAGAATCTCCATCTTACCCATGGAATTGCACAACATGTTTGTGGTGCCCTTCAAGAGCTTTCCAGAGACAGGGCAACTGAAGTGTTACCTGTGTTACGTAGTCTTTTCGTACGGGGGTTCTCGTCATTGCAACCTGTCCAGGAAGCTATGACGCCACTCGTTGCTGCACGACAGCTCTCCGGGCACCCAATGGTTGTCGACCATTGGAAGGACTGAAGCCGGTTAACATAATGGTACTCGTTGTTCGAGGGTTGGTGAGTTCTCTGCCCTTTTTCTTCAAATTAGCATCGAATCTAATCTACTTTCTTCCCGCAAATCTCGCTTCAGTGTTGTTTGGCCAGTACTTTTGCTAGTACCATTAAAAAAGGTGTCTTTGTATCTTTGTATGATACCTCCCAAACCAATATGATCTATGGCACCAATGATATGGACTGTAATGTCTGCTCCATGGGGAACTCTCATGCCAACGTCTCCTGTTCATTCAAGACAAAGTCAAACGCCTCGAGGCACGCATCACAAAACGACACTGCATCGGATATCAATATAAGTCTGATACACTGCAACAGTACATGGACACCGATATCTCTGTGCGACGCCAGGAACACGTGGAAAGGGAACGGGGAAATGGCAGGCAACGACATGCCGGCAGAAGGAAGGGACGCTTGATCCAAAGTCCATTCGATTCACGAGCAAAGGACACGTCTATCGAACCAACCACAGAAAGGAAATGTAAACTCAAAGTCGCAGACGGGAATAGAGAGGAGAGAGGAAGCGATGCACATGACATGACTAGACGCTCCACGTGATCGATATCCGGATCACGTGTACAGATACATGCTCCTTCCCCTTCCGATGATACTGTACCAATATGGGAGCAGGACAGTTCTCTCAGTACACGAGGCAGGAGACTCCTCTTGTTTCCGTCTCCCCGAAAGCCTTCTATCACTATGTCCCAGACCTCCGCTATAACCTCACGCTTGAATTATCGATCAATCCTCGACAACGCTCTCGTGGCATACCAAAAGAAGACTGGAAAAGATCTCCGTTCCCACCCACTACTTTCCAAGCTCAGAACCTCCAATTCCCCTGATGAAATTCTCACCACGCTTCGAGAACAGATCTCTGGGTTTAGTCAAACTAGTAGTTGTGACAAGACGTTCACGAAGTGGCTCGATCCCACAGTGAACGTGCTCTTTGCGTTCTCTGCGACCGTTGTGGCCGGTGTGACCCTGGTAGGTCTCAAAATTTCAGATTCTGCGGCCGGAAGGGTCATGCGCCTTTTTTCTTTTCAGACCTACCCACCTGCGGCAGTGATTTTTAGCGCAATCGGTGTCCTTCTCTCCGTCAGTGCAGCGTTTCCTTATTTACTTGTCCTGCTGCCGCCATTGTTAACACCAAAATCACCCTCTCTGATAGACGGTTAAAGCTGTGAGGGCTACCGAGGCCGCACTCGTTAGCCTCTTTGAACGCATCGAGAGCTTCTTCCGTCGGCTCGAGGCATATATCGCAGTCCCATCGATCGCGGGGATGAAAGATACCATGGTACGGATCATGGTGGAAGTACTCTCCATCCTTGCCATCGTGACGAAAGAAATTAAACAGAACCGAGCGGGTAAGCCAACTCACCTACCAGAGATTGTCTGTCCCTCTTTTCTTACCGTTCTTCAGCGACGTTTCTCAAGAAGCTGGCCGGAAGGTCAGATATCGAGGATGCCCTGCAAAGGCTGGACAAATTGACACAAGAGGAGGGTTGGATGGCAGCCGCACAAGGGTTGATGGCTACGCACCGCGTAGAAGAGCGAGTTACTGATGGTACGCAAGCCCTGTTCGACTGGTCACTTTCAGCTTTACCGCGTTATTTGAGCAGGAGTCGAGAAAATTACACAACTTACAGATGAATTCAAAGATTTGAGCCGTGCGTGGATTCGTAACCACACCCTTCGCTCATTGAAGTTTACACTCTGTCACAGGTAATCAGCTACGAGAGCGTATTGCAAACTGGTTATCTCCACCGGACCCCTCATTAAACTTCAACATTGCTAGCGATGCCCGCCACGAAGGCACGGCTACATGGTTTACTCAAAGTAGAGCTTTCAACGACTGGAAAGCATCTGGGCCTTTCTTATTGATCCATGGAAAACGTACATTCTTATGACTTTAAAATCCGTTTCTCTTACTAAGGCTCCTTTGTTTCCGTAGCAGGCTCTGGTAAGAGTGTCCTCACGTATGTCGTCACCCTACAACTCGTTCCAGTGGGCTATCTAATTCAGTCGGTATCTCGCTAGGTCTGCAATCATCCAACACATGAAGCGCGCATCCGATACTCGCTCAGCACACATGGCTTACTTCTTTTTCGATTTTAAAGACACTGGAAAGCAAGATGCCCGTGCGCTCCTTTCATCGGTCCTTGTCCAGCTCAGCAATCAATCTGATCCGCTCTGCGACATTCTTCTTACCTTGTACTCCACACACCATCGTGGCTCCCAGCAACCCAGTGACAGCGAACTTACACAATGTCTCGTGGAGATGCTCGGAGTCCCGGGACAAGTCCCAATCTACATTGTAATCGACGCTCTCGATGAGTGCCCTATCACAACTGGGACGTTGTCTCCGCGTCGCAAGGTCCTGGCTCTGGTCGAGAAACTTGTGAATTTGAACCTTCCGAATTTCCGTTTGTGCATCACAAGTCGTCCCGAGATCGACATCCGAATCTCTCTCGAGTCTCTGAAACGTAACAGCATGTCCCTTCACGACGAAAGAGGACAAAAGAATGACATCATCGACTTTATTCGCACGGAGGTTTACTCAGACATAGGCATGAGAGAATGGCGGGATGATGACAAGACATCAGTCATCGAGACACTCTCAGAGAGAGCTGATGGCATGTAAGGACCCTGTTGTATGCTCATCTTCCACTCTTAAAGTTAGAAATAGGTTCCGCTGGGTAGTTTGTCAACTGGAGATTTTGCGCCACTGTTTCCCTTCAAGTGTGCGGCACATACTCACCGACTTGCCCGACACCCTGGATGAAACTTATGAACGAATACTACGGGAAATTCCAAAGGCGAACAGGGGGTACGCTCATCGGCTCTTACAATGCCTCACAGTGGCCGCTCGACCGCTCAAGGTGGATGAGCTGGCAGAAGTCCTCGCAATTGATTTCTCTGGAGCTGGAGGGATCCCGCAGTTGAGGGAGGAATTACGATGGGAGAATCAAGAACAAGCTGTATTATCCGCATGCTCCAGTTTGATCATGGTTGTCAATTCCCGGATCGTTCAGTTTTCCCATTTCTCAGTAAAAGAATTCCTAACATCGGGTCGCCTTGCCACAAAGGTGGATACTCTGCGGTATCATGATATTCGCCCTGAAGCCGCGCATACGATCATGGCCAAGGCTTGTCTCTGTGTCCTGCTACGGTTTGACTACACCATCAACATAACGAGTATCCGGACCTTTCCTCTGGCTGTATACGCTGCCGACAACTTTGGGTATCATACTCAGTTTGAGAGTGTATTATCGCAGGTACAAGATGGGATCGACGATCTTCTAGATGCAGAAAAGCCTCACTATGCAGCATGGCTCTGGATAACACTTAACCGTCATGCAATTGACTATCCAGACCACCACACCTATATTAAGGATCCAAAGCGACCAGAAGTATCCCCCTTGTACTCCATGGCAGAATTCGGATTCCACGGCATGGTGAAACACCTCATCATGACACGTCGACAGGACTTAAACGTCTGTGCCGGTTCCCTCGGGACTCCCTTGCATGGAGCGGTGTATGCCAAGCAGGTCGACGTTCTACGGCTATTACTCGGATACTGTGAAGACGTGGACGTTCGGGACTCCAAGAGCAGGACGCCACTGCATCTTGCAGCAGACCTGAGAAGCCTCGAGATAATTGGAATGCTCCTTGAGTGCGGTGCAGACATCAATGCCCGAGACAAGAATGGCCGGACACCACTACACGAAATCTTGCATTCCCTACTTTCCTACATGTCCCCTGATATCGATCTCTATCCTGTGCAATTTTTACTTCAGCATGGTGCAGATGTGGACGCAGGGGATAACGCCCACTCAACTCCGCTTCATATGGCGTCGCACGAGGGATGCCCCGAGGTTGTACGGATACTTCTCGAGCATGGGGCAAACGTCCATGCGCGAAATAGTCAGGGCCAGACTCCACTATGCCTATCAATGAAGATGCGCTTCTTCATGCGGGATGCAAGTTTTGACATCGCGCGTATCCTCCTGGCACACGGAGCGAATGTGGGCTCACAGGATAACGACAACTCCACTCCGTTGCATGTGGCGTCATCCGAGGGAAGGCTCAAGGCAGTACAGATGCTCCTCGACCATGGCGCGAATGTCCATGCGCGAAACAAGCACGGCCAGACGCCACTACATCGTTCGTTGAAGAAACTTGGCCCCTTGGCGCTCATTCGTGACGAGTATCTCGACGTCATCCGTATCTTACTGGCTCACGGCGCGGACGTGGACGCACGGGATATAGACTATTCAACACCTCTGCACATCGCATCATACTATGGAAGCCTCCAGGGCGTGCAGATATTGCTCAGCCACGGCGCAAATGTAAATGCGCGAAACAATCAGGGCCAGACACCACTACACCGACCACGGAAGACCGTCGGTCTTGGCAGATTCCGTGATGGCGATCTCGACTACCTACGTACCTTGCTGTCTCACGGCGCAGTCGTGGATGTGCTGGACAACAATCACTCGACTCCGCTGCACATGGCTTCATACGAAGGAGGTTTCGAGATTGTGGAGATACTTCTGGAGCACGGCGCGGATGTCCATGCGCGCGACAAGCAAGGCCAAACTCCACTACATCGATTTCTTAGGAACCCAGACTACGCGTATCATCGCTGGGGTCGCGATGTCTTGGATATCCTACTCCGGCACGGCGCGGACGTGAATGCGCAAGATGACGACTATTCGACACCGCTGCATATTGCGTCGTCCCAAGGGTGCAGTAGATCCGTAGGGACTCTGCTCGTGCGAGGAGCAAGCGTCCACGCGCGAAACAATCAATACCAGACGCCGCTGCACCAATCGTTGAAGAACTCCGACTACGTCTATCACCCTGGGTATTCCGATGTTATTCGCTGTTTAGTGATGCACGGGGCGGATGTAAACGCGCAAGATGTGAGCGATGCCACTCCTCTGCATCTAGCGTCATTCCAGGGAAGCAGAAAGCATACACGGCAGCTACTCGACCATGGCGCAGATGTCCAGATGGAGAACGAAATGGGAGAAACCCCATTCCAGGTTGCGTCCGCAAGAGGGCATCAGGAGGTTATGTGGTTGCTGTCAGAGCATGAACGAGAGCGAGGGGCATAGCACATCGCACTTGCATTTGCAGTTCTAGCGATGGATATCAAAAGTTGGACGCCGGAGTCTTTGCGACCTTGTGTGATACGATACGAGCTGTTTTGGAATCCACGTAAACTAAATCGACAATCTTGATGTCCGAGGAGTTCTGCAAGTGCTGAGATAACTATTCTCAACAGGAGCAGGGTAAAAACTCATTAGTGTTCACTAGCAAGCCGACTAGATGCGCGTATCAATCGCGGATGTGCGCCAAAGAGAGCACACAGAGACATCGCCATCGGTGGCTGAGTACGTCGCACGCTACTGTGAGTACTGAGTGGTCCAGTCTTGGCAAGTCAGTATCTCAAACAAGGGAGTCCAATGAAGGTGTTCATACAGTCGGGAATCGCCTCAGTCATGGGCTGCACCATGGGGGCCACCATGAAATGAAATAGAGCAGACAGGGACTCGGAGGCAAGCAGCTGTCCCCCACGCCCACACATCCCAGCCCTTCAGGAAACTCCCAGCAAGCAGAGTACTAATGGTCAGTGAACGCAGGGCACCACTTTCAGAATTGACATGGCCCGTGGTGTAAGCCAGGTAGCGATCTGTGTATGTTATTTGTGCCCGATTCGTCCACCGATAATTTTTTCCTACGTGCCCGCGTTTGCAGCCAATAAAAAACCCGACAATCGTGTGATCGGCTCCACCCATTTTCCTCTCTACGATAATGTGTCTTCCCCAGAAATTGCTTCGAACGGCGTCGTCTCAGGGCTCGCGCCCGCTAGTCCCCGAGCACTGTGCGTATGCGTATGCTGAATCGCTTTGGCGCCGGGGGCAGGTACGTTTATCTGATATCCACATTGCAGAGGACGCTCAATCACGACCGCTCCGCTCCTCGAGTTTGCGCAACGCCATGTCTCAAAGGGCCTAAACCGCCTCACAGAAGATGTGATTGAGAGTGGCGACGGTTCTTGGGTCACCATGCAGAGTGGGCGGAGGCTGCTCGATTTTTCATGTGGCATTGGCGTCACCAACCTGGGTGCGTATGTGCGCTCTTCTCTCGCCATTCGATGTAAAACCGTGGCAAAAATTCCAGGTCATTGTCATCCCAAAGTGAGCAAAGCTGCCGCAGACCAATGTCTCCGTCTTGTGCACGGACAGGTATGCTCTCCCCCCCCCACACCATGCTTGCGGTGTCCTGAGCAAGGGGTCATCAGAGCAGCATCGGGTACCACGAGCCCTACCTTCGACTCATCGAACGTCTGCTCCCCATCATGCCGCACCCTTCACTCGACTCGTTCTTCTTCACAAATTCGGGCTCGGAGGCGGTCGAGGCTGCGCTCAAGATGGTGCGCGGAATCACGGGCAAGCAGAATATCATCACGATGCAGGGCGCGTACCACGGGCGGACTTTCGGCGCGATGGCCGTCACGAGGAGCAAGACGATCTACGCTTATGGCTTTTCGCCGCTCATGGTGTGTCAACCCCCTTCCCCGTACAGTACATCGACTCATGTCGAGCTCGGTGGCTTCTAGCCGGGTGTGCTGACCGCGCCATTCCCTTATTGGCACCATTTCAATGCCGCACCGGACGCGGACGAGTCTGAGCTCGTGCGCACGTCGCTGTACCAGGTCGAACTGTTGCTCTTGCAGCAAAGCGCACCGACGGACACCGCGGCCATCATCATCGAGCCCGTGCTTGGCGAAGGTGGGTACGTCCCGGCGCCGCCGGCTTTCTTACAGGGATTGCGCGCCATCTGCGACAAACATGGTTTGCTGCTCATCGCCGATGAGGTGCAGTGTGGGTTTGGAAGGACGGGGCGCATGTTTAATATCGAGTATAGCGGGGTAAGGCCGGATATCATGGTCATGGCCAAGGTATGTAACCCGATTGGTGTCATACGGAAGGATGACCGCCCTTGTCAGGGTCTCGCGAATGGGTTCCCGCTTAGCGCTGTCGTCTCTCGGAGGGAACTGACGGACAAACTAAAGCCCGGAACAATGGTGAGGTTGCCGCCCGTCATCTGACCGCTAATATGAAGGTACATCATAGGGAGGAACATATTCCGGAAACGCGGTGTCATGCGCTGCAGCCATTGCAGTTGCGGATGTTTTCAAAGAGGAAAAGATCCTTGATAACGTCAATGCACGGTATGGCCCATATTCACATGAGCTGACGGCAGGTGCTGAACGCTTCTTGAAATTAGATCCGCAGAGTTGTTCGAAGCACTGAAGGGACTGAAAGCTGACCCGGCCATCGGACAGCACATCCTCGACGTGCGCGGGCAGGGCTTAATGGCCGCTATTGAGTTCGGTTCTCCGCTGTCGTCGACATTTGATCGTGCGGTTAAGAAAGGGACGGCTGCCAACCTGGCAGCGAAGCTATCGAAGCGATGCCTTGAGAAGGGCCTGATTCTACTTACGACATCGGTATACGAGACGGTGCGGTTCATTCCGCCGTTAAACATCTCTCCCGAGGATCTTGGGAAGGGAATCGGGGTTGTGAAAGAGGCAGTAGAGGAGGTTATCGAGGAGGCGTGAAGCGTGGGAGGAATGAGAGAATGGAATTGGCTTGGCACGCGAGACAGGCGTGGTTCCCGACATGTACCGAACGCTCTTTCATCCCTTCTCCTTACTCCATGTCTCCCCTCCTCCACTCCTTCATCGCTCTCCTCCCCGCCCTCCTTCTGGTCTCCGCATACATACCAGCTTCCCCAACAAATGACACCGACCTCGCCATCCAGAACGGACTTAATGTATCCGACCAATCACGCGTGATTCTGCGTTGGTACAGTCCCGTTGGGTGAGTCTTGTCTCGCCCCTTGCGTGGCCAATACCGTCGCCCTTGGTACCCTGGATACACTCTCCTGGCGGGCTGCAGATTGGCCCCTAAAGGTCGCTGCCGGCCCTGCAAGTGGCACCTCATCCATGCTTCGGACTCGCACTAACCGTGATCGGACAAAGACTTCCACATTCCGATCATCAACAAGCACCACATGTCCCCGTTGCTGTGTATTCTCACGTTCTGCCTTTTTTTTTGGTCCTTTATCCTGGTGGGCCTTGGCGGCCGGTGATACTACCCCGTACTAACGTAATGTTTTCTCCCCCAGTTTGCCAGGGGAAGACGAACAGAGGGTGTCCTATCAACTCATCGGCCAACACACCAATGGGGTCAGCCAGGTCCGTGCGCCCATGCCTCTCGCTTCTGCATGCTGGTGGCTTATGCCTAATATGTAGGGCGCGCTCGTGGGCTTCTCAGAAGACGACGCAAAGAATGCAACCAACGATATCAGTGAGTTGACTGCCACCCGATCATGGGCGGGCTTCATTCCTGCCCTGACAAACGCCGCCCAGCGACCACGCCCTGGATAGCGCTCGTGGCGTGCGACGCCAACTCCACACTTGCCTCTCAGGAGGTCGATGTTTTCACGCTCGCTAATGACAGAGGTGCCGTCGGAGCAGTGCGTATTTGCTCCCGTGCTAACGTTGGGCCACTGCTTATGTTTTTTTCTTCCCCTCCGATTTAGCTCCTCTATTCGCAGTGGTCAAGCGCGTGCATTATTAACCCTGGTTATCGGGATCCAGATGTATTCACGCCTCTAATGGACATCTATTCCACACAGTCTCTGGCTTCCGCCCGCGTTATTCTTAACCAATTTGAGGCCATCAATATTAGTGTGTATGGCGAGTATAATGCCTCGACCCTTAACGCGTCTCAGCCTGCGATCAACGCGACAATCGCCGCTGGTTATCCGACCTCGCCGGGCTATCTATGGGCGACCCTTGTCGCATACAATGCCTCGGGTCCCCTGGGTCTCAACAGCTCTGGGAATACAACTTCGCCTCCGAATAGTGGTGGTGGTGGTACGGGCAGCTCAAAGACCACTCTTGCAATGTGAAGCTTTGCGGCCCTCCTTTTGGTGACCAGCTGCTCAACACATATCACATTCTAGGGTCATCCTTTATGCCATCACTGGCTGCATTGCGGGATTATTCGCTGTGGTCATCATCACTGGCGTAAGTACCTAACATTCCCGAGATTAGCACTGCGCTCACCGTGAGCTTAGGTAATCCGAGCCATACGTCACCCCGAGCGCTATCGTGCTGCTGCTGGTGGGGACCTTGGCGGAGCAGGTCGTGGCGGCGTCCTCACACGCGCGATCCTCGATACGTTCCCGCTGATCAAGTTCGGAGCGCGGCATACCCAAGACGCACAGCAAACGGGAGCAAAAGATCTTGAAGCGCTCAGGGACAGACAACAACAGCAAGTGCTTGAGATGCAAGATACCCAAGCCGACGTCGCATCTCCCGCTGAGCCGGAGCCGGCCCAGGCCACAGCTTCAGCGGGCGCGATCAGAGTCGAAGAGGTCCAACAAGGGCATGATGAATTTGCCGACGTTCCGCCCGCGCGTCCACGGGCTGGACCCTCGACGGTTGCTGCTACATCATCGACACAGGCACAAGCGGACCCGCTTCCAGAGTCGATCGGTCGTGAGACTTGTCCGATTTGCATCGTCGACTTTGACGATGGCGACGACGTGCGTGTGCTGCCTTGCGAGGGAAAGCATGTCTTCCACCAGGCATGCGTCGATCCTTGGCTCTTGGAACTGTCCAGCTCGTGTCCGATCTGTCGGCACGGTACGTATCACCACATACGCACTTGCGTGGAAGAAGCTTATGCCGTATCGTGGATTTTGTAGACTTCCAAGCGCTGGAGACATTGCTTGCTGGCGAAGAACCTACCGAGCGACGCAGTTCGCAGCCTCCGCGCTTCTCGCGGTACCTGCGCTTCGCACGACGGCGTCATCGGCACAGGATGGACGAAGAGGATCCGACGGATCCGCACTCCTCGCAGATTCCCGAAGGGAGCCAGGTATGATGAAAGGAGATTATTTATCTCTACGGAGGGGTCTGTAATGTCTGAGAAGCCAAAGTAATCGATTTTCATGTTCTCGAATCCCGATGTGCGGACACACTTGTACTTTCTTTTCTTTTTTTTTTATGGTGCTACTGTCCACGGTCAATTAGTACATGATGTCTGTATAGTTTGTATAGTCCATTATTCTGTCCCCGGATCTCAGGCCTTAGGAGGCCGTGTCTGACCGATAGTAGCCTCAGCCAAATCTTCAAAGTGCACAATACATATGATTATGCGACAGTAGCGAGAGATGCTATATCATGCCGTCTGGGTCAATCCAAGAAATCGGGATCTCTCTCTACAACTTTGCGTCTTTCGACCCTCTCGACGACCGTGCGAAACGCTCAATCTCCTGGTACTTGTAATATCCCTCCAGGCATTCCGGATTGGCGACCGTCGCGCTCGGCGTGACGCCGCCGCCCGAAACGATCTTCTTGACCGCGATCTCGATCTTCTTCCCGTTGATCGTGTACTGTTCCATAGCCAGCCACAAAACACAAAAAACACAAAGCATGAGCCTCCTCTCCCTTCTTCCTCTCGCGCCGCACACCGCGCCCCACTCAAAATTCAACTCAACTCACCGGGATCTCCTCGACCTCCAAGACGTAAGCGGGCACGTGACGCGCGCTCAGCGCAGCCCGGATCGCCGCCCGGATCGCCTGTTCGAAGGCCCCGTCGAGCCTGTGCCCCGCGCGCATCTTGACGAAGAGCAGCACGCGCTCGTCCTCGTCCTGCGGCCGGCGCTGGCCGACACAGATCGCGTCGTCGATGCGCGCCGCGAACTCGGACCGCTCCAACACTCCGTAGATCTCTCCCGAGCCGAAGCGCACACCAGACGGGTTCAGCACCCCATCGCTGTTCGACGATAACGGGATAAAACTCGAGTCAGCGCTTTTTGCTCGCGGACGAAGGAGAGGGAGAAGGAGAGGAGAGATGGTGAGTGCAGGAGGTTGCGAACCTGCGGCCGTAGATGATGTAACCCCTCGTGCGAGGGTTCATCGCGATAAAGTCGCCGTGGCGCCACACGCCTGGATACGTGTCGTAGTATGCCTTGAGGAAGAGTGTGCCGCGCGCGTCGTCGCCCCAGAAGCACACCGGGAGTGATGGATGAGGTCTCGTGCAGACGAGCTCGCCCGCCATGCCGCTTTCTGAAATATCCTTCCCCGCATCGTCGAAAATTCCGACAGCCATACCAAGCGTCTTGCCTTGTAACTCGCCCGCGTAGACAGGGTGCGTTGGGATAGCGATCAGGACTACATGTCTGTGATATGAGGAGGAAAGATGAAAGTAAAGTGAGGGCACACACATGCACCGAAGATGTCGGTACCGCCAGATCCAGAACAGAGAATTACATGGTCATTGAACGCACGCTGGGCCCATTCAAATTGCGGCGCCGTGAGCACAGCACCGGTAGATGCGACCCTACGCAATGCCTCGAATTTGCCGACGTCTCCTGTGGCATGGATATATGACTGGACGAAAAAAAAGGGGAGAGTGACATGAGCGCTTACTGCATGGGAGAATTCCACGCCCTTGAACCTCAGATAAAAAGCGGGGACTCGTCCCGAAAACGGTAAGGCTATGGAACGTGAATAAGCTGGCGAAGGCTGGAGGCAGGGATGCCGCGTACTTTTGCTCGTCGATGAATCGTAGGTAGGCCTTGACGTCAGGATAGAATGGTGAACCGTCGTACAAGATGATACGGGATCCACATGCTAATCCAGCAAGCATGTAAGGCCACATCATCCAGCCTGTCTGGAATTTGTGAGATGGTTCATGAAATTGGTGGATGAGGCTCAAATATACCGTGGTATATTGGAAATACGAGTCGTCAACACCCAAGTCAAGGTGAATCGCAAGTTCTTTCTTTGGCGTAATAAGGGCGCCCTGAGATTTGCGTGAGACAATGAGTAGTTAAAGTGAGTGCATTCCCATACCCCTGCACTGTGGACAATGCACTTTGGCGGACCCGTCGTGCCGGACGAATAGAGGATATACAATGGATGGCTGAAAGGTAGTTGTTCAAACACGAGTGGAAGGCCGTTATCCGAGGCTAGGAATGCTGATAGAGATTTACTGAGGGTAGACACTTTGGGTACGTTCGGCGATACGACAAGTGATAAAGACGGACCTGAGGAAAACACTTCTCACGGCTTCCTGAGTGGCCTCCGAGCCCGTCTTAACACTAGGAAGCAGTATAACGTGCTCAAGACCTTTGGAGGAAAGATCCTGAGCGACCTCTGTGATTTTGGGCACCATGTTGATGACCTTCCCAGCATATACGACCTCAGTTTCTGAGAAGATGAATTTGGGAAGAACTTGTCGATAGCGATCTAGAACACCCTGAGAGTGCAATTGAGCCAAGCGGTTATACTCGTAACATGAAATGAGTACACCTTCGGGCCCATGTCTGTTGCAGTACTTGTAAAGATACCCCGAGGCTCGCTGTAGCCAAAAGAATGACGACAGCCATTGTTCTATTGGCGATCATGGCTTTGGCGAGTGAGACGGATGAGACATGCAAAATCCAGACGCGAGACGAACCTGCTACTCTATCACCGGGTTGGAGTCCATGTGCCTTGAGGGCAGTGGCAAGCTTACGTACTTGCTCTCGGAGCTCACGCCAGGAGCAAGAAAGAGCATTCCCAGTTTCATTGCTCTCCGTTATTGCGATGCCATCATCGGCACGCCAGAGCAAGTTCTCCGCATAGTTTAAGCGAGCACCTGGGAACCATCGAGGCACTTCCTTGATGTATCCCTCCTCCATGACCTACGAGAAACTCTATATGCGCAGTGCGAAGGGACGTAGAGACAAGAACGGACCTTGCTTGGCGGAACAGAAGACACGATACCCAACTGTTCCCAAAGATCAAGCCAGAAGGTGTAGTTCGTCACTGAGTACTCGTGCAAATCATGATAGTCCTCTGTGTATTATCTCGCAAAAGGGCACGGGGCGTAGTCGCACGATGGGCACCTACTGAGGTGAAGACCATGCTTGCGATTAATCAGCCGCCGAAACGCCTCTACTCTAGTGTTCTGAGGCGCTGGGTGTTCCGACAAGAGACGAGAATTAGCGAACGCGTCGAGAGTCATACTTAGGCGGAGAGTTGAGGAGGGGAGCTGAGGTGGAGTCGGGGTTAGGGTTATCGTGACGCGAGGTGTCACGTGAGCTGGTCTATGCATTCGGGGTCTGCTGTGCTCCATCACTTGTACACGAACACCACGCGGACTTCGCCCTCCTTACACTCATACACATAGAATACTTGCCGTCATGTTGGGAGTACAGGCATTAGCTTCCAATAACGCACTTCTCACACTCTCGCAGCCCAAACTTGCAGTCAATGGGCACTCCCCGAGCAGCACCCCCGAACGACTGCAAATAATTAACGATGAAAAGCAGTTCACGTATGTTTCTACGCAGGGATTGTGTTTTCAGGTAATGAGGACATCTCCCCAGGTCCAACTTGAACGAACAAATTTCGGCTTGGGGGCTCCGTGACGCCGGCTTTGACTACAATCTTGTTGCCGTGTTCGGCTCGCAGTCTACGGGGAAAAGTGAGTTCTCCTCGAACGTCTGGAGTCCTTGGGTGTCATATCAACTCAACCAAATAGGTACCCTTCTCAATCGACTGTTCGGCACCAATTTCGATGTCATGGATGAGTCGAAGCGGCAACAGACAACGAAGGGTAAGTTGGGACCCTTCTTGTTGCATCTCTTCTGTCCTCGCAATCAAAGTGCTAGTTCAATTTTGCGGGTTGTGTGGACCCGTGGATGGCTAGATGTCATAGAGCAGCGCTCCTCCATCCATTGCGAGCGCATTCGAGTTATTCGGAGTGTCAATTTGAGACATTTTGCTCATCTCTCCATCCAGGTATCTGGATGTGTCGGGGCCGGGACATGAATGTCCTAGTGATGGACGTAGAGGGTACAGACGGCCGCGAGCATGGTGAGGATCAGGTACGTCAATGCAACCCCGGATAATCCAAATCACTAAGCCGGCTCTTTAGGATTTCGAACGCAAATCGGCGTTATTCTCCCTTGCATCGTCAGAAGTTCTTATTGTCAATCTCTGGGAGCACCAAGTTGGTCTGTATCAAGGTGCCAATATGGGCCTGCTTAAGACCGTCTTTGAGGTAAATCTCGGGTTGTTCGGGAAAAAGTCACAAGAGAGGTAAGTCGAATTTAAGACAACTTCCGTTGGCTGACGTGTCGTATTGCAGTGCAAACCAACGCACCCTTCTTCTGTTTGTCATCCGCGACCACATCGGAGCAACTCCTTTGGCAAACCTCCAAGCAACATTGACCGCTGACTTGCAGCGAATTTGGGATACCCTTTCAAAACCAGCCGAACTCCAAGATCGGAAATTGACGGATTATTTTGATCTTTCCTTTACGGCGCTCCCACACAAGATCCTTGCATCTGAACGATTTGAGTTAGACGTCCGGGCACTGCGGGGTCGGTTCACGGACAAGTCAAGAGATGATTTTGTGTTCAAGCCCGCGTATCACAAGCGCATCCCTGCCGATGGTGTTGCATTTTATATGGAAGGGATTTGGGTACGGCTGACGAACAATCTCCGATTTGATCTGATACAGTTTCGCCCCTCAGGAACAAGTTCAAACAAACAAGGACCTTGACTTGCCCACGCAGCAAGAACTCCTTGCCCAATTCCGATGCGATGAGATTTCGACGGGCGCACTGGCAGAGTTCAACGATCAATCCAAGTCGCAGAAGCGACCAATCGAAGTAGGCAAGGTTATCAATGGGCTCGGAGAGATGATGCGTAGTTGGCGCACACAAGCCCTCTGTTCGTGTCTTCTTGGTATCTCTATGTGCGTAGAGTCAATGGTGTTTTGGCAGCACGATACGATCGTGAAGCGTCGCGGTATCATCAAGGAGTCTACAAGCGAAAGCGCGCCGATCTCGTCGGAACTCTTGACTCTACATTGTCACCTCTCTTTCTCGGTCAACTCAAGAATCTACATAAAGCTGCCCTCGTGTCATTCAAAGCGGATACTGTTGCCAGTCTCAAAGTGGAAGGCTATAACTTTGCAGACGTCGTCACCAAAGCACGTGCGGGAGCTGAACGGCCCTTCAGTGATGGCGCGCGGGAGGCTGTTGTTGTTGAAGGGGATTCCACGTGGCAGTGGGAAGAGGAGTTCCGGATGTTGCAGGATGAGATCCAGTCCGTCGCTGACCAGCTGAGGAAGGATGAGACAAAAAAGATGGTCAATACAATCGAGGTATGTGACAACCAGCACAAATAGATAATACTAACAAGCTGTGTAGCGCAACTTCAAGAGGCTGCTTGCGGAACCCGTAGATCTGCAATTGAACAAACCAATGCCTCTTCTTTGGGACAACGTCCTTCGGACGTATACGCAAACACTTGCGCATTCCGAAGATTCATACCTCCGCAAAGCCAGAAGTAAGGCCCCGATTGACAATGCATATGATCCTGCTGACCATTGTGAGACAGGTTTTGACTGCACGGATGAAGAAAACGACGAGGCGATCACGACGCTACGGCGGCGTGCGTGGGCTGTTCTGCGTGCCAAGATTGACGAACAAACTGCGGACGCGGCGATCCTCACAAAGCTACGCACATACTTCGAGGAGCGTTTCCGTTACGATGAGCAAGGTGTACCTCGCGTCTGGAAACCGAAAGACGACATCGACGGCGCGTTCAAGAAGGCGAAGGACGCCACGCTGGAACTGATCTCGCTGTACGCGAAGATCGCACCACACGACCCCGAGCTTGCGTATACGCCACCTGAAGACAGCGAGGGTGATGCGCCAGGACTGGTGGTGTTCTCCGAGACGAAGGCACTCGAGCTTAGCACGCGGTTCCGACGCGACGCCGATGCACACTACGTCGAGGCGAAACGGAGCACGGTCGTGGGCATCGCGCAGATCCCGTATTGGATCTACGGCATGCTTGTCGTCCTCGGGTGGAACGAAGCGATGATGATCCTCTTCAACCCGCTCTACTTCACCCTGATGTTGATCCTCGCCGCTAGCTCGTGAGTCCCCTTTCCTCTCCCTCGCTTTCTTTCTCCCCGGTCATCCCCGAATACCGGGGTTCGTCCTGTCCTATCGCGTGCTGACTAAAACCATGATCCATTCTTTCACCCCAAATTTGCCGCCCGCCCGCGATCGATGCAGATGGATCATCGTTCAGCTGAACCTTGCCGGCCCGCTCATGCATGTTGGAGGTTCGATCGCTCTCGAGGTAAGCACGTTTGGTTTGGATGGGTTACGCGTCGTTGACTTGTGTCGTTAATGCTGGCGGCGATTCCTTGGGCACAGATGAAACGCCAGGCGGAAATCCGCCTGAAGGAACACTTTACCGAGCCGCTCCGTGCACAAGCGCAGCAGGCCGCGATCGAGGATGATGACGAGGCACCGGAGCAGCGTCGTCGTTTACTCGAACCCCTCTGATGACCTGAGACGACGACGACCAATAGATGGCACTTTCCTTTCGGTTTTCGGCATTCTATCGATAGAGCGCACAGAATAATTTATATCTTACTTGTGATTGTGCGCGTTTGTAATTATGAATGGGCTAGATCCCAAACTTTTCAACCGCCTTTACTCTCCAGCGTGTTTCATACAGTCCATGCGAGTGTTACAACAACAGCAGAAGCAGCAGCAGCAACGCCATCAAAAAATTGATTGTAATATACACGGTCCGACCGGGGCACACCCTCCACGTTCACCCTCGATGTGATGTGACGCGTAACCCGGGAGCCACGAGAAAGAGAATGGAGAACTCTAGGATGCACCGCATATCGACAACTCCCGCATCTCCTGCAAGACACCCTCTACCTGCGCGTCGAGTTGGCCTGCCGCGTAGTCGTCACGCACGCTGTCCTTGAAATAGCGTTGCACGCCCGATAGTTTCTCGTAACCCTCCTCGGCAAACTTGCATTGCATCCGGATCATCGCCTCGAAGCTCGGATCAAAGTATGGCACACGCTGCTCGAGCAGGACAGGCATCTCGGCCACAAGCCTCTCGTTCATCACGTCGAAGATCTCTTTAGTCTCATCGAGCTCTTGTTGTGCCTATGACGTGTGTGATGATCGCCATCAGCCATCGGGTCTTTCCTGCCCTATGCAGTCAGTGGGTGGGGAACAGACCTTGGGCAGCTTCGTAGCGTCGTCGCTCGGCTTTTCGGACAGCTTGCGTACTTTGCTACGTGCGGCATCATAGTCGAGGAGCTAGAGTAGTGCGATGCCACAATGTGTGCGATCGAGAGGGGTCCCAATTACGGGAACGGAGAGCGACGCACCTTCTTATTCCGTTTTGAGATGTGCTCGTTTATGGTGGGGAAATACGAATTCATTTTTCCCAGTGGATCGAGGATGGTCGTACGATAGGGGGCATCCTATCGAGAGAAAAAAAGGATGGAATGGTGGTCAGCAATCGCGGAATGCTAGGAGCGAATGGACAGCGGACAAGCTCGCGGCCAATACCGGCATCGAGTTCTTCCACGGAACGTCTGTACGCATGTGCGGCCATAGCGCTATCCGATGTCTTGTCGGAAGCGCTATAGAAGGTGTCAATCGTCTCCGCAAGGCGGAGCTGCGCCGAAGACATGGCTGCGCGGAGGTATAGAGCGGTCAGCTGGGCGTGAGCAGTGAGCGAAGACGCATGCGTACCACGCATAGAATCCAGGTAGGCCTTCCCGTCCTTCTGCAGAACACCACATTCCTTCTCGAATCTATCCGTGCAGCGTATCGACACGACTCCGACCCGGTAGAGAGGGAAAAGGAGGAAGGGAACGCACACTCTGTACTTCGCCTCCTCTGATGAAAAGTCCTGATCTACGGTACGCTCTATTTGGCCTGTTTTTTGGAGGAGCTGCAGAGTACGGGCATGGTATGTTAGCACATGGGGAAGACAAGGGGTTCCATACATACGGTGGTCCCTGCTCGATTCATTGATTTCTTGAATCTATGGTGGCATTCAGGGTAGATCCTAATAACACGATGAATGAACGGACCCTTGCCAGCTCATTTTGACGTTGAGGGGTCTGCAGAGGAGAGAGTGGGAAAGAGAGGAGCGAAGGCCAGTGAAGGTGAATTCGGTGAAAGTGGATGAAGGTGATGGGCACTCGGCAAACTCCGTCCCGGCCCGGACTCTGCCCGTCGCACGGCCACTCGTTCAACCCTCCTTAGCTGCGACATCATCAGAGACCAGATATTCTCGAACCAAAACTGGCGCAAAGACTTCACGTGGGTTCAAATGCTAGAGACAGCCAAACAGCTTGCAGTGCCTAAAAAAGCATCTCCAATACTCGGGGCGCCTCGCTTCTAAGCCAGATTACGTCCGACCATCATAACTTGAAAGTGCTCGCTCGGCGTCTTGAAATGCTTGGCTTCCAAGTTCAGTCCATTACTGTGCTCTGACCCTGCCTATTACGTGCGGCCGATATATATACCCTTCTTGATACCCTCGAGTCGGATTCTTGCATGTCGGCCGCCCCAGACTCTAGCCGTCGTCCGTTTTTTGTTGCACAACCACCCTATTCATACGGATGCACCCTGAAACCGCCGCTCCTTCGCTTTTATTTATCAGTTCCTTTGTCTCTCTTGTTTTGATCGTCCTTCAAGTCTCCCCGCTTCGCAAGTCTCAATGGGACCTACATGATGCACAAGGCACCCGACGGCTCCTGGCACTCTCCGTCATGCTTTCGATCGCACTTTTGTCTGCCCTATCCGGTTCTTTGGGTCTAGTCGCCTATCAGGCGCGGTGTACGGGCAACCGCCCACGCGCCGCACGCGTTGCCATGGGAGGAAAAATTATCGTAGTAATCTTACAGTCTGGACGTAAGTACTTGTAAATATGTCATCAGCATCAAAGACTCATAGACGTTCTAGTCTCGCTGTATATGATGTATCTTTTGAATGTGAAAGCTCTGATAGAGCCTATACCCTCACCACGCATCAACATTCTTACTTTTGGAAAAGTAAGAGTCTTCACAGCAGTGATGTCTTCCCCACTCGTAGCAAGTAAGGAACTTCCCTTCTTGCCGTATCAGCTATTGAACGCAGAATAAATAGATACTGTTCTCTCCATTGTTTTTGCAGCCCTCCAAGAAGACTACCCAGCCGCTCGTTTGCCGGCGCTTTGCTGGCTTCTCTTTTTTATACCCCTGTCCTGTGTTAGTTTCCTCCTTTACGTATCTATCCGCCGCGCCGAGGAACATTCGATCATCGCGCGTATGTGGCTTGTCCTCGCAGTTGGACACGCTTGTGGCGTTCTGTCTGCCACCTGTGCGCTCGTTGGGAAAGGGGATTTTCAAGCGCCTACCTCCCTTTTCGATGCTTTCTGGATCACATGTGTAACGTTTGCACTTCATAGTGCGTTATTCCGTCACCATGACCCTCACTTCGCTTACCACCTCAGGGTAGTTCATTCCATCTTGCCCGATCCCTACCCAAATCCCCTCCTTTCGGGACGTACTCCTTTCAGGCGCGGGGTGTCCCCCCGCGCTCTTGAGAATACCCCTCGTCCCAGCAACGCCGGGTCAGTGCGACCCCGGCAACTTGGTGCCATCACTTCAGCGGAAGATTTCAGAACTCTTCAAGATCCGTTTGCGTCACCTGCGTCGCCGCTTACAGAGAAGCCGTTCCCTGTGTTTGAGGCCGCGCGTATTGAACAGGCGCGGAAGAAAAGCCTCTCGATATTGCTGGCCTCGACTCGTCACTCGTCACCTGCAGACCTCAGACTGCCCCGAAAGCTCCTGCAATCGCTCGAGGATGACACGCCTCCGCTCTCGCCGCCGGCTAATGCTTTTGTGCGAGTGCCAAGACATGCGAGCTATAGTGGTGCCTTTGAAGCGTGAGTTTTGTGTAGACTACACGTGTTGTAGGTGGTAGGGTAATGTATGCCAGTGTGTGGCAGTCCACCAATCTGTACGCGCATGTTATTCATTCATTTCATCTTCCCTTTTCACGAGATGGGCAGAAAGGAGCCTCTAGTCGCTCCGTTGACACAGCTTGTGCTACCCGATCATGAACACCGCACACCAGACATTTTGACGGACGTGTTCTCGAGGAATCATTCCTCATTCCTCATTCTTACCAGACGATTGTCGCACGGCGCGCACGTTTCGTCCCTGTCCGCAGCCCTAGGGTATGATCTTGCAGATTTGCCCTAGTACGGTTATAAGCTTGCGCCGTCCCCTCCTCAACTCACAACTAATCTCCTCTCCTCACCCCTCAACACTTCTCTCCGCCTGTTCTCTGATTAATGATGCCCTCTGCACTTACGCTCTGTAGGGCCCTCGCCCCGGGGGCCCTATCCGCACGGCTGCTCCATACGCTTTTCGTATTTTGCGCGACGAGCCTGATGCTGTCCATCGCCGTCTACACCTTCCTCCTCATCCTCCTGCTCAAGTCCGTCCCCCCAGCGCCAAAGACACCCCGCCGCGCAGGGCGGCACGTCACGTTCCGCGAGCACCCCAGCATCGTGCCCGCGCTCCCCGCAGCAGCAGCGGTAGCAGCGGCAGCAGCAGCAGCAGCAGCCGTGCGAGCCCGCACGCCGTCCCCCTCCCGCCTGGCGACGACGGCCCGGCCGCCCTCCCTCTCGCTCACGGCGACGCCGCGCGCGCTCGAGCCCCAGACGCCGGACGCCACGGAGGACCCGCTCCGCGCGCTGTGTCGCTTCTGCGCCTTCCTCGCGTCCAACACCGCCCGCGCGTGGAGACAGAAGGAGGAGCTCGAGCGGACGCCGCCCCTGGCGGGCCTCGAGCCGTATCTCGATGCTGTGCGCGAGGACCTCGCGCGGATCGATGAGATGGTCGCGGATGAGGAGGGGGGGGATTCGGATTCGGATGAGGGGGAGGGAAAGGAACGGGAAGAGCCGGAGCAGGGGCAGGGGCAGGGGCAGGAACAGGAGAACCGGGAGGCTGTGAAGGATCGGGAGAGCGCGGACGAGGATCAGGAGGGTGGTGCAGGTGCAGGTGCAGGTGCAGGTGCAGGTGCAGGTGCAGGTGCAGGTGGCGCAGGTGTAAATGATGCAGACGCTGATGCGGATGCACATGACGAGCCGGGTCTCGTTAACCCTGATCATCAAGCCACCACTGCTACTACTACCCACGCACACGCACACGCACACCACCCCCCCTCCCAATTCCCCACACTCCCCCTACCGTCAGCGTCAGACACACCCCCGTCGACGATCCCAACCTCCGCCTCCACACCACCCCGGGCCCTACAACCGCAACCAGAACCCGAGCCCACTTCTACCACCGCTGACGCCGCCACCACCCAAAACGCCACCACCCCCGCGAGCACCGAAATGACAGCGACGACGACGACGACGACGACGACGACGAACCCAGGCCCGCGCAAGCGCAAGGACGCCGTGCTGCGCACGACGGACCCGAAGAAGGCCGCAGACGCCGCACTCCTCTCGCGCGTGGCCGACCTCGGCACCGGGCTGTTGTTCGAGGGGACCGTGCGCGAGCGTGGCGCAGCGCTCTTGGCGGCGCTCTCTCGCCGGAGCGGGACCGCGCCGTCCGATGCCGTCGCTTCGGCGGTGCCGGTGCGCCCGCTGCAGAGCAGAGGTAGGCAAGCAAGTTGAAGCCGCGCTAGTATGTCTATGTCCCTACTCTCTTTCGTTTTCGTGTGATGCTTTGTGGCTTGGCTTAGGGGGAACGTGACTTATGATTGGAATAACTTATCATCAATTTCAATTTCGCCTCAGTTATACACGTACGATACATGCAACCTCTCATTCGTAGTATAATATCATCGAGCTCGATGACGACTGAACTGGTGTGCCCATCATCATCTCGTTCATCAAGTTTGTTTTCAAATTGGGTCAGGGGGAGTGATTTGATTGGGGATACGGACACACACGTTGGCAGATCGACCCTCAGGTTCCCAGATTCCCAGACATTATCGATGAGAGAGCACCGATGCGTCACCGGCCTAGCGTAGGCCCCTATCATTAAACCCGCACGAAGAGAAGAGAAGGCACAGGGGTTAGGCCACCCACCTGGAACGCAGTACAGTGCCATTTTTTCCCCCTACCACTAAGGTGGCTGTGTTGTGTCAGGAGAGCGTCGCGTGAAAGTGAAAGAGAGGGGGGTTATCATCACATCATCACATCACCGCAGACTCGGCTTCCTTCGATCTCCAGTCTCCAGGCAGCACGGCTGGCATACTCGAGGAGCCCGCGCGGCGCAGTTGGAGGAGGCCGCCGCGTCGCTGGCACTGATGGGCACTTGTGACTGACTTGACTTGGAAGTGCAAGTCGGTGGTATGCCCTCGACCGACTCGGATTGTGATGATCAGTGAGGAGAGCAAGCCGTGATGGGCATGGCCGGGACCTCGGCGTGCGTGGCGTGGCATCCTGGCAGTCCCACGTCTCATGACGAACGGGGGTAGGGGTGCCAGTGGAGGGACCGGGCCGGCCCGGGTCACCATGGGATGGGTTAGGGCTTGCCGCGTGATCAAGGCGTAGGTCTGACTTTAGAAAAACCCCTACTTTAAAAGGCGGAATAGGCCTCCGTCCCAAACAAGTCCGAGTCAGGGGGAGACAGTCAACGACGAGCACGCATTCCAAAACCAATGAGAGGAGGTCCTCCTCTCCGTATTTCGCAAACGTGAATGAACGATGAACGAGGCGCAGCGTAGCAGTGAAGGCGGTGGCGGATCACCAGTACTAGTCAGGATGGCGAAGTGTGATTTACGGAAGACCTTGGTGAGTACTGGTGCCAGCCAGCCACAGCACTGTCACTCCTAGTGCTTGACTCGGATGCGACGCACCCATGTACTGTATACACGTGTTGCCCGTCCATTCCCATACCATACGAGAACTCACCCGCACCAAAGACGCTCGCTGCGTTAGCGGCAGTACCAAGCATGTATGCAGAAATCACGAGGGTAAGAGAGAGGGGGCGATTGAGGGGGAGAAGCCTCGATAGGGGAGTACCCCAGTCCGATGAGGACGCCATGGATGAATGGAATGAAAACATATAAAGAAGTGGGGCGTCGGGCGAGCTTCCATTTGATGGGACAGGGGGCAAAGGACACGTCATTGCCCGAACGCCACAACGGTGGAAATAAACGCGGTCTTAAGCGACGGTTGCGCCGCTTTGATGATAAGTCGGTACTCAATCTCGCCGATTAAGACGGCGAAAGTGACCGTGAGCGGCTACCAGATTACAATAGCGGCGGCCTTCGAATAGAGAAGAGAACACCAGATGACTCGCCACTGGGAGGAGCGTTGCCGTGTCGACGAGAGCTTTTGGACTGAGCCGATGAGTTTTATGAGAGACTGGCATAACTTAATTGATGCAGTAGAAGGCCTATACAGTGGTATACGTATACCCACTACCTAAAACGACGATCGCCCTGTAAAGTAGTCCCCAGACGAAGAGCAGTAAGACGGGTATTGCCGAACGAAAACAAGGATAAAACGAGATGGAATGCGGAGTCGTGGGCGTTGCTGCGTTAAGGGATGTACATCTAACATAGTTGGGGTTGCTGCGCGTGCATGTGGTCTAATGCGTCTAATGTATCTATGTTACAGTTAGCGAAGCACGCCAGGGTTTACGTCACCGGCGACCCTTTCTATGTTTCTTCGAGCTGTCAGGAACGGCTCCAGCGCTGATGGCCAGTTCCTTGAGTTTCCCATCGGCATCGAGTTGTCGGATGGTCTCTATAGACCCGACCGTCGTACCTCCGATGAGGAGAATGGGAAGCTCGGTAGAGTTTGTGAGGCGAAAGAGAAGTGGTGTGAGGACGTCCGCATCGGCTGAAAATAACGATTAGTACGGAAAAGGAGAGTTAGGGTCCTGCGAGTCACACGGACCTCGTTGGTCAATATCGAAGATGGTGGGAGGGGGCTTGAGATCCATGGCTTGCAAAATGGACCTGAGCTCACGTGAAACAGGCGAACGGAGCTAAAGCAAGATCAACGGTCAAGGTCACGCAAGCCGGCAAAAGTAAGTGAGGCTCTATCGCACCTTTTCAAACACGACCACGGGATTGCCCATCCACACATCAATGACAACATCGTCAATCTCTTCCTCGGCTTCCGGGACTCGCGTATCAAAGTCCAGGACGAGCTGCGGGTCAATCGGTCGGTTCGGATCTATGTCTGTGGGGAGGACGTTCTGCGGCAGGGCGACCATAAAGGCGGTGAGGGCACCGAGTTCCTGCTCGGGCGTGAGCGAGACGTCGGGTCGTGGCGCGGGGTGATGGCCATGCGGGGAAAGTGGGACCTTGGCGGCAAGCTTCCGCCAGGTATCCTGGAGATGGAGCGGCTTGTGGCTGAAGTGGTACGGAAGAAGGGGATGGCGGGGAGAAAGGACCGGCGGAGAAACGATGCAGACATAAAGAGTGACGATGACGAGGGAGACGAGGCAGAGGAGGGTGGCTCGGAGACGGGATTTTCGGGGGTGAAAAAACTCTATGAGCCAGGGAAATGGGGGGGTAGTCGTGGTAGTGGTAGTACCATGGGGGCTGAGAGAGGGGAAATGACCCGCGAGGGCGACAGAGGGCATACCGTGGCGTTGTGAGGCGGCTCTGCGATGCATGAAGGAACGTGGTTATATAACGAAAGGGAATAAAAACAGTCTCTCGAAGCGAAGCGAAGCTAGTTTGTTTGTCGGTCGGCGAGAAGAGAGGTGGAGCGATCAAAACCGTGCCCTTTAATTCGTTTTCTTCCACTTCGATTGCCTCTCTTGGCGCGGCACTAAATTCAAATAAAAAGTCCCTCTGACGGCATCCGGACGTCCACAGGTCCGAGTCAATTCCTAGCCCTGTCCCTTTTGGACGCGTTTGATTGATGTCCGTCTTCCAGTGCAAGAGCACGATCCCTATCCTCCGGACTGCATCAGCTACATCCCTCGACAAGGTCACTTCCTCCAGTGAAACCCGCGTCTGGGTCTGGTTTCGGCTAAGTCTCGTGTTTTTGCCCCTTTTTACTAACCGGTCGCCGTCCACGGCCCTTTTCCGTCTGTCCCCGATGACATACAGTATAGTTCGTCTCGTCACCTCAGTCTGGCATCGCGTATTTGGTTTCCCCCTTCTTTAATGGTCTGATACCACTCTTGGGGGTGAATATACAGCAACGGAATACGCATATAGGCCGGACTGGTCTCATGTGTAGTGTAGATTGTCAAGCTCCATGATGATGCGACACAGTATGGTCCCATGGACCACAGCTAGACGCGAGGCCGCGCCCATCGTAAGCTACCGCTGACATTGACGCCCTTGACAGGTACTTTTTATATTGATGAAATGGCGCCCGTCGCTGTTTTAGCCCGGTACTGCCGGTTCCTCGAAAGAATGCCACGCCGCGAAACGTGTCGACCAAACGAGCCACCGCGACTCGTTCTACGCTAGCTAACCGAGGACAGTTGCGAGACTCGTGTGTAGCATTAGGTGAACGTATGGAATCTCAATATTAATGTCGTGCAACCCTTCCTTCGAGCAGTATCCCAAAAAGTCGCCCAGTCAGTCAAGCCGGAAAGCGCCGCTTAGCCCCCGGGACATCTCGCCGGGTCGGCCCTCGGTGTATGGACAGGCACGGGAGGGCTCCATTCAAACGGAAAACGGGAACGCTTACGGTGAATCACCGGGTCTGGGTGTCCGTGAAACGACTTTGATGGCGGCTCCGTGAACCCCCATGGGAATCAAACATTGTATTGCGGCATCTAATGACCCTCGACCAGCTGATTTCACAGGCAACGACGTACAAACCACGGCAGTGACCACCTTCTATCACTGTGATGTTTGCACGAGGCAAGTTCCAAGGTGCGGCCCTCGGAACAGCGCCCAAATTGCAAACAGGGCGTATTGCCATTGTCCCTGAGGTGGCGGTCCTGTCTATCAGACATAAGCGATCCCAGGAACTCCATATGTCATCGCCCATCCCGCTTGAATGCTACGTATGAAAGCTAACTTAGATACTGTATTCTGGCACTGGTTTGTTGTCCTTACCTCCCTCGAATGGAGTTTCGGCGAGTGCGTGGGTAGGGCGGACGTGTGAATTATCAATGCTGATGTAATGGATGAGGGTTGCCGGAGGACAGCACCCCGAGTCATAATATTGCCCGAAACCGCCTATTGCGTTCGTTACGTTGCCCAACTCGATGCCATTTTCTTGTCTTGTCGTCTCATAGGCGGTAGACAGTTCTGGGGTCGAGAAATCATCCTCGGGATTGCACCGGAGGTGTGAATGCTGAACTGATGGGAAGAGAACAAAGTTCTAATCTGAAATAATGTAGCATCCTAATAAGTCTAGAGCTGGAGACCCAGGTCTTGGACCCGCTTTTAGCGATGAGCGATGTGTTGTTGCACATGGAGGCTGTCAACCGTTGCGTACGCTTACGGTACTGTACCAGGTCCTTTGCCGCCTGAAAACAATCAAAGTCCCTTAATAAGTTTATCGCAGGACCATGATAAGGGCAGACATTGGCCCATTCGTCCCATATGCCCCCGACATTATCCCTATCTTCATCCATCTAAAGCATGGCCGCTGCCTGGCCCCTCACGTCCGTAGTGAACAACCTACCTCAACGCGTACAGAGCGGCCCCCCAATTCCCACAACTGAATTGTGACGGGTCGAAAGTCCCCTTCCGGGTCCGTCGCACAAAACGGAGAATTTGCGCCTTTCCCGCACCGTACTTAAGGCGGGCGGGAGGGCAAAGACGAAAGTGGGAATGGGAAGGTGCGTGCGTGCGTGTGTGCATGCGCGCGTTTTGGGCGGTTTTTGATGAATTAATACGCAAGTCATTCGTCATCACTGGCATGGCACCTGTCCGTCCAACCCATCATCACCCCGCCGCCACCACCACCACCACCATCGTCATCATCGTCATCACCGGCTTGCGGTCCTCGGTTGGTCGGGGGGCCGCGCAGCCCCGCGGCAGCGTGTGGTGTGGTCTCTGGTCTCTGAACGTCCGAATCGTTTACGGAACGCAGTAAGACGCACATCTTACGTGAGTGACGCGAGCCGTGTGCCTCTCCTTTCTTCTGGCCGAGATCGGCGAGTTGGAAGACCCGGTGGGGGTACGGCAAGTTACTTGCGGCTCACGTTCATAGATGGATCAGATGAGATCAAACTGTCGTCGGTCAGGTGGGCCCGCGAGCGTGAGATTCGCCCCTCCGAGTCTCCCTTGGTGCCCCGAGGGTACTGTAGAACTTGTTCACCCCAGATCGAGGGAGATGAGATGATGATGACCATCAGCAAAAGTGACAAATCTTGCAATGGGTAGTTAACTTAGGTAATACCTTCCAAGCGAGATAAGGCCTTGTCTCGTAATACAAGATGATTACCTTTCTGTTGGATGCCTGCATTCGACTCGTGCCGCTCTCTGCGATTATTAACCAGAGGCATGACCATTTGCGGCCGCGTTATGTCACGTCACACTGCCCTGGCCACTCACTTCCTGCCCCTACTCTTTGCGGCCAAACCATGACATCCAAGAGACCACGGAGTGATTCCTCAGACTCTCCCGATACACCAGAGGCCGCTTTGGCCACTATACACGAGCTCATGAGACAGTTCAGTCTCGATCCTGCCATGTTGAAAGATAATGATTCAGGCCCAGGTCTGTCACTATTCCGTCTTGGGGTCTGGTTGTGCTAAGAAATTAACATAGAACATGGTACGGGAGTTAGCTTCTCCAAAGTCACATATCCTCAGGCCGCTCCTCTCGTGGGACTTGATCCGGACGAGGAGCTGCGCGACATTGGGACCTTTGAGATTCACCGTTCTCGGATTCCCACACATCTTTTCAGGTCGATCGTAGTTGACATGGATATCATGTTAATGCAGTACGGCGCCCCTCCTGAGCATCAAACGGAAGAGGTAAGATCAAGGTTCTTTTCTCCGGTGCGAATAATCTAATTCTCTCGTGCCTTCGAAAGTTCACGGCAACAACCAGATTTTCAACCACTTGGTTAAGCAATTCAGCTTCATGCTGAGGAATAAACCAGAGACTATGATCCATGGTCGCATTGGTACACAGGGTCGTATCGAGTACTTCTTCAAAACTTTTGGCGCTGTCGCGGTTCTCTGTATTGAGATGAAGCTCAAGGTGGGAAATGATGACGAACGTTTGAAGATTATTGCTCAGGTTATAGCTGAATGTGATGGTAAGCCTCATGCGTCTCCGGCTTACATTTCCTGCTCCTGACCTGGGTGTACAGGCTGTGACCTCGAGAACTCCACCCGGAATTTTTTTCTACCTATCCACTGCATTTTTACGGATGGCTTGACCTACGAATTTTTCAAGTTCGAAAGAAACCCAAATCCATCTTTTGTCCGCGGTTGCTTTCCTGGAGATCCGAAGCACCTCCGGCGTGGCCTGAAAGTACCCGACTATTCGTCCATGACGACTACTCTTCCTTTCATTCTCCAGCTTCGTTGCGCATGCGAGACGATCTTTGACATAATGCTGAGCGCATATATCTCAGGCTTGAAGGCGTATTATGTTCGATTGGAAGAAAGGAGTAGGAAGCAAGGTTCGAAGAGACCTAGTTTAGATGGATGGGATCAGGCGCTTCAGTCGGCTGACCGTGCGTTGGCAGCATTTAGGGAGGCTGAGGTTCAGCGCAAGGAGGGTGATTTTGATTCTGCGGATGCGACCACTGATCAAGCTCTTCTTGCGCTACAGGAGAGGTATAAATTCTACTCTCATCTGCGGTCTGATCAATCATTCCTTACTCCCTCTCAGTACAGGAGCAGTGCCGACTTTATACAGATCTGACTTCATCATGAAGGACTGGGACGACGTTGAGGTTAGGAAGGCATGAAGTCACATCTTTATTGGCTGTAGCGTTTGTACCAAAAAAGTTCCTTCTTAACATGGGTTACTTGGGGAAGAAATATTTTATTCTGTCCATACTTCTGTCCTCTTTCAGCTGTGGATTTGACTCTTGAAGTTATACTTTCAGCAATGGAGCTTTGTAACTGAAGTAGCTAAGAAAAGGAAAACTTCTGCCAAAATTCAGATGGTCTATCACCCAATCTGAATTTCTCTATTTCAAATCCCTTAATAAAGGGCCAGAAGATGGCAGAAACATAACATTCTCTGGTACTCAGAAATAAGCACCTTATTCAGACTTGAAATTACATGATTAAGCCACCAAGAATTTAGATCAGAAATGTTGCTAAAATATATTACTTCTCCAAATTTTCATCTACAACTTTTGCTAACAAGAAATATTTAATTCTGGGGATATTTCAGCCCTATATCTGTTGTCTGAAATAACTCTCTGCGCCGTCATCGTGCCGCCTGTTCTGGATGTACAACTAACTCTTTTGCACACGCACGGAGAAGAGTCACGGAAGATGGAAACAATTTTGGAGTGACGGCCCAGGGCCCGAATTGCGGAGAACGTTTAACCCGCAGATATCATCTCTGATCTATGGTGTGAGTGTGAGTTCCGGAAAGGGGGGTCCAACTGAACATGCAGACTCGGAAAATGAACATCAAGGCGCACTAGTACCGAGAGCAAGGGCATATTCACCGCATGCGGGGAATGTCTGTTGCATGATTGGAGAGAGTGGACTGAATGATTAATTGAATGCGTTTCGTTGGAACGGCAAATCTAGCTGATATAACCCAAGACGGAAAGAGACGTCTCGATTCATTGCCGCATCACAGACATCGATGTCGATGATGGCCTCCGTAACACACTCTGCACCCGACCCATCCATATTCCATCACTACCTTCTCGTACGCCTCCCTCCTTCACAGCCCAAGTCCTGTCGTCCATACACAACCTGAGACCTCCGTTCGCAGGACCGCTACCCCGCGCTCCAAGCTCAGCACCCCTCCCTCAACCGCCGCGCGTTACTCCTGCTCATCGCCGACGAGTTCTGGTCGCTCGACGCGCAGTCGTGGACGGCACTCTCAGCTCTCACCCCACCCCGTCAATCCACGTCCATCCCTAACACTATCACAGCCACGGGCACGGTAAAACTCTTCACACCTGTCGTACCCACGCACGCTCACCCGTGACCCCCTAACATATGTATATATATACATTACGCCGGGCAGACAGCCGCAGGTCTCGAACAGCCGCCACCTTCGTCCGATACAAACGAAGAGAAACGCGCTTCTGCCGTCGGGTTCCTTGCCAAAGACGCAGACGAGGACGGCGATAACACAGCGCCACCGGGTGTCGTCCTGCGCACGGACTATAGCACGGGCTCCGACGACGCGTGGGCTGTCTTTTGCCGCGCGCTGCACGACGCCGAACGCGAGTTTCTCGCCGACCAGGAGGTATCCCCACCAGCCAGTGACGATGCAGACATGGACGTGGACGAGGACCAGGAGGCGCCTACACCGCAACAACCCGATCCTCCACGCGTCGAATCAAACAAAGCAGAAGAAGGATCCAGCGACGACGAAGGAGACACAGAAGACAACAACGACCAGCCCGTTCTCTTCTCCTTCATCTCGGACCCGACCCAGTTCAACGACATATCCAACCTCCGTGCGCTGCGTCTCCTCTTCGACGTCTCCGTGCGCCCAGCGCCCTCGCCTTCGACGCCCTCTACCCACTCACACTCACACTCACACTCACACCCACCCTCACGCGTCCACCACGTCCACGGCACTGGCACTGGCACTCCACGTCAACACCAGCACAGACTGACATGCCAACGCGGTCTCCAAGAGACGTACGACGCACGCGGGCGCACCCTCTGGATCTTCGACTCGCGCTCTCGCGCCGACGCCTGCGCCCGCCTCGTCAGCGAAGCGGGCGACGTCGCCACGTCAGTCACCGTCCAACTTCCCTCCCATTCTTCCTCCCCCTTTCTGATGTCCCCCATCTGCAGCGGCGATAGCTGGCGCGCCCGCGCGACGCATATGGCTGAACTGCAGGCAAGCCTTGCAGTGTGCGCGTTGCGCATCAACTTTGGTGGGCTCGATCGATGGGACTATGCAGAACGGCAGCGGAATATACGAGAGGCGGACGCAGGATTCGCCGCTGTTCTCTCCGAGATAAAATGTCTGTCTGTCTAACTAACTTGCTCATGCTGTGCGGCCATACCATGGAGCTGGGCTCTCATTCAGGCCCCGTAGCCGCTATGTCCTCGACAGTGGCCGCGGTCCTAAGTCTACTTCAAGGCCGCACGTTGAATCTTCTGAAAAATGATTGCGGAGCACTCCTTGGACATGCGTCACCTGACGTCTGAAACTGAGGCCTGAGGTATGAAGTTCCGGGAACCACAAGGGCTCGGTTTTGTGTTTGCATATAAAAGATACAAACAAAGAGAATAACAGGATCGATCGACTGCCTCACTACAACTGATATTCCTCCTACGATGACACGGTCCAGACACGTACCAAGTTGTCCGTGAAACCGCCGAAAAGAGTCTGGCCATCTGCAGACCAGGCGATGGATACGCATTCGGGTTCGCGCGAGTTGATACCAACGTCGACAAAGTCAGGCTTGAGCTCATCCACGATCGACCTGTCCAAGTCAGTGACTCGTCAAAGCCGTAAGACGCGTGACATACTTGGATTCAAGGTCAAAGATTTTGACACAGGATGCGGTGGCGGCGCACAGCCAGTACCGGTTGGGCGAGAAGACGAGGGCGTTGACAATGTCACCTGCTTCGAGAGAGTAGAGGTGCTTGCCCTCATTGAGGTCCCAGAGCATGGTAATACCGTCCTTGCCGCCCGAGGCCGCGAGGGATCCGTCGGGGGAGACAGATATCGTGTTGATGTAGCCCGTGTGTCCGTAGTGGTTGGTCTTCAGCTTAAATTTTGAGAGTTCCCAGACCTGCGGAATGAAGTGAGTACATCGATGGCTAGGATTGGAACCAGACATCAAAGATGGTCAGAGATCTTGGTGATATATTATGGTCTCATTGGGTTGTGGCCCTCTGAAGTAGCAAATATATATAATAACATCACACCGAGAAAGAAGGGCGCGGGGACCAATCTGAGAGAAAAACACACCTTTACAACTTTATCCCAACCGCACGACACGATTACCGGATTCATCACATTAGGGCTGAAGCGAACGCAAGACACCCTACAGACATCATCGAAACTCGCAAGGCGTGCTCAAAAGCGGGTAGCGTACCACTCAGTGTGACCATCTTCTTTGATATCATACTTGCACTCTCCAAGAGTGTTCCAGAGTTTGATTGTCTTGTCGCGTGAGCCAGACACAATCTGGCGGTTATCGGCACTGAAGCTGACAGAGAGGACATCGGATGTATGGCCAACAAATCTGCGTGTAGTTAAGCCAGTGTTGAGGTCCCAAAGGCGGAGTGTATGGTCCCAGGAAGAGGAGAGAGCAAACTGGCCATCGGAAGAGATGACGACGTCCGAGACAAAATGATTATGACCACGAAGGATGCGTTTAGAGTAGCCGTACGAATCCTCGTCACGAGTAAGTTGCCACACGATTATCGTCTTGTCTAGGTAAAAGAATATGAATTTAAGCGGAATGATATGCGATGAAGGCAATGTTACCTCGAGAGGCCGTGAGGATGACATCAGGAGTTTCTGAGGACGTTGCGATTGCGGTGACCCAGCCTGAGTGACCAGTAAGAGAGCCAAGGAAACGGAGGGATTCGGCCATCGTTGTTCTCGACACCACGTTCGCCTTTGCTTTGCTCTCTCCCTCCCTCGCCTTATTGGTCGGCCAGATGTGGACGTGACGGTGACAGCCACAGTTACAGCAACTGTACAGTTATCCCGCGTATTCCCGCAAACTTCCCGGGAAATTGGCCTCTGGTTAAATCGCTCACCTGTTCATGAGGATGTCCAAGACACCAGTAATCAGTATGCTTTTGACCTCCCTTGTTGTCCTATCCGTGCCGTACTGAACGCCGTCCTTCGCAGTTGACACCGATCCCGGTGTAGATGACACTATTGCAATGTTATTTTTCGTGTTCTGTCCGATGGCTGCCATATGTTGATTGGCCGAAATCATAGTCTCTTGGCTCTGGCTTCTCCGGAAATAGAGATTATCGCATTCGTAGTGTCATTCGGTGTGCACCTATCTAGCTCTGGCATCCGAGTTTATTCTTCATGTCTTTATACAGGTAACACAGACATAGAGGCTTGCTAGTGAGGCAATGGTTTATATCAATGTAGCAGATCAACCCATACGTTCTCAGCCTCAACATTTTCAAAATATATCAAGAGATTGGTCGACATATCGATCAACACCCCGAGTCCCGCGACCTCTTTCCAAACTTCAATTCTGCGCGAAAGCCCCTCCTACTCAAAGGTCCTGCTGGTCCTCTCAGTGGCGAATTACACAGTGCCTCCTATTTTCATGGCCGGTGCGCATATGTTCGTCTATCAAAGTCACCCCCGTGTATTGAGATGGATCAGTGATGGATTGAGTGAAATTACAGAGTTACACCCAGAACTGAATCTTCCACCAGATCTCCTTGCGGCTGGGAATCACCCCTACCTTGAAATCAGTAACAGCCCTGCGCATAAAGCTACACTCAGCCTCCTACGCGAGCATGCCGCACGCTCAGTGACATACATTGCGTTGGGCCCGCTGACTAATCTCGCGCAGATGCTCCGGACGGACAGAGCTTGTGTACGCGAGCGAATTGGTCGTGTCGTGATCATGGGAGGTGCCCTTGACGTGCCTGGGAATACGACGCCTTCTGCCGAATGTGCTTGCCTTCCCTCTCCCACGTCTTGGCAGTCTGTCTGACGGTTATATTGGGTCGCTCTCAGTCAATTTCTTCGCAGACCCATACGCCGTCGACGAGGTCCTTATATCCCCGACCACGCGCTTGCCACTCACGCGCGTGCTGCTCCTCCCGCTTGATATCACCTCTTCCCACTTGCTCCCATTCGCTGGCTATACGGCGCGTATCGACCCTGCGTTCGTAGCTGACCAACCATCCGTACCTACGGCCAAGACACCCATCACCCACTTTACCAGCGCATTTCTTCGACGCGCACGCAATGTTATGCGCGCATACGGCCAGGATGCAATGATTTTGCATGACATTGTCGCTGTTTGGGCGGCGATCGCGCACCCGCCTGAGCTGGAAGGGTTTGCACCGGGGTGGACTGCGCATCGTCGTGTGTTTCTGATGGAACGGTGCGCCTTGCGATATCCAATGAGATGATACCCTCAACAAGTCAATGGTTCACAGCATTGGTGAGCGCACGAGGGGCATGTGCGTTGTCGACCGGCGCGACAATCGCGGTGCACACGCGCCAGGAGCAAACCGTGCACGTGTGCAGGCGGAACTGGAGAGACGCATAGCAGCTGGATCTGCAGAAACTGGTGGCTTCGGCCCACTCGAGTCCGTGGTAGTGCCTGCACGCGTTGAGGTTGAAGGTGAACCACCACGCTCACGTGAGGACGAACAAGAAGGTGTACCGGTGATCGAAAGCACGCCAGGCCCGGAAGCGCTTCTTCAGATCATGATGAAACGAATATGGCATGTCGAGGTTGATAAGGAGAGCCTAACTGCGGATCTGTTGCTCGTGTAACGGTCCCCGGTGTTATACCTTGCCCCCACTGGCGGGGAGACTATGATTTGTAAGTGCGCGACAGAAGTCAGTTTATATAAACCACGTTTTCCAGTGCTCTAGTTTTCTACACTAGTAAAACAAGACGTGCAAACGTCAATCGACTAACAGGAAAGTTCGATCCGCTTTCCCTCATTAAAGATTTGCAACAACGTCGACAACCTTTGTGGGGTTCCAGCCCGGGTAGAGCCCATTATCGGGTTCGCCAACCAGCCCATCTATCGTCCAGTTGAGGTGCAAATCTGCGTCAAAGTCGTACGGGTTCTCTGCAACCTTTTGGCGCAGCGATTCGACTGAACGGTACGTCACTTCGAGTTTATTGCCCGTGCGCTCCTCGTAGCCCCGGAAAATCTCGTTGAACGACTGCGGGCGCGTGATTCCGTAAATTCGTCGACCAACGTAGACTCTGTAGAGGAACATACCACACGATCACCCTCGACACGCAGGGTCTGGTTCTGCAGGCGCGAAGCGGGGGCGTGGACGAGGACGTGCGCAAGGAACCGTGCGAGATCAGAACGCGTCGTCCATGAGATCTTCGAGTTACCGTCACCGCCGACGGAGACCTTTCCGCCCTTCACGTCCAAGTTCACGACGCTGTACCCCCAAACCGATCAATCTTTCATCTCGAGGACCAGATTCAAGAAAGAAACACGTACGGGATCCATGCGAAATCGGCGAATGGGCCACAGTACACGGGAAGGATCGGGGGACCGACCTCACGGAGCTTGGTTTGCAGTGTGCCCTTGGCACCAAGTGGGCCTGGGAGGTTTTCCGTGGGCCCGCCGTACTCGCTTGGCACGAAGACGCTCGCGCCGGCGGCCTTGGAAGCCTCCGCGACGGCCACCTGCGCGTCGATGGCCGTCAAGGTGATGGTGGAGATGACTACGTGCGCGCCAGCGAGCGCCTTTGTGAGCGCGGACACGTCGCTGAAGTCGGCAGGCGCGATGCGCGCACCGCGCGAGGCCAGGGTCTTGTTCTGTTCCTTGTCGACGGAGGCCTGTGTTTGAGATGAGACGAGGGGTTAGTTGGCTGACGCGAAGGCATAGAGCAACGCGACACGACGTGACGTACGGGGCGCGTGACGATGACAAGATCGTCGATCTCCCCTGCGTCTTTCTTCTTGAGCAGCTCCTCAGCGAAGTAGCCACCGATGTTGCCGGCACCCACGATCGCGAATTTCTTGAAGCCAGACATGATACGGTTTGGTAGATGAGTGATGAAGATGTGAGTACTGGTGTTGTGAGTGGTTGATGGGGCCTATCTGGAAAACTCGGGGGCTATTTATCCACCAGAGAAGTGGACTACAATGATGCATCGTACGCCTTGGATGCATGCGAGGCGCGCTACGGTGCACATCGGACGCTCCGATGACTGACCTAACTGCGGCGAATAGAAAGTGGCTTAGCTCGTGTATTTGGGATGACGAATGGCTGATGACCAAGGGGCGCCTATGGTTGATTGATGACCAAAGCGTGCCAATAATTGAATTGTCTGTTGATGAACTGATGACATCCGAACGAACGGAACAGCAGATAATCAGCGTTTCCTTCGTGGGATGCATTACGCTTCTCTTTCTTCGAGAATGTTCTTGTACTTGTACATGTGGATAGGTGCCATGAATGATGAATCAGTGCTGGAAGCAATGAAGGCATCGTTCTAACCGAGTTCGAGTTCAACGAAAACGCCGCACAACGCAACACTATGCAGTACCACCACGCTCTCGCGCTCGTCAAGAACTCGCGTGCTTCCTCCCATCCCATCCTTTCCCGCTCCTTCCCTCTTTCCTCACCACGCCGCACTTCCTCCGCATCGATCTTCTTCCAATGATCGTACCTCACGATAAGTTTCTCCCTCATGCTCTTTTCAATCTCCCGCGGGACGCTCTCCAGATCTACATCATCAGAAACGAGCATGTCGTCCGAGTGTACAGGAGGCGCCACTGCTCCGGGCCCGTCGCGGTCGGGGAAGTGGTCCTCCAAGATGGCATCTGCAACCGCGTACGCGTCAATCATCGTCGCCGCGAGCACGCCACGCGCGCCCGTGGCGGCCCAGCCGGACGCGTAGACGCGACGCAAGGCGCGCCCAGAGGCGTCCAGCACGCGCCCGCGCTCCGTGCGCAGGTGGCCCAGCGCCGGATCGTAGTAGGCGTGGGCGAGCTGCGGGTCCGCGTGGTAGCCCAGCGCGGTCACGACGAGGTCGGTGCGCAGAAGGGGAGGTCGTGCCTGTGGGCACTGCGCGCGCGCGCGAGTCGAGCGCGGTGTGCGCGAGGGTTAGGTGTCGTCCGTCTGGTGTGATTGTGAGGCCGGTCGGGGAGCGGAAAAAGTCGAGGGACCAGGTCCTCGTGTGTGGCTGTGCCTGTGCTGGAGGGGACGCGGCGGAAGTGGGAGGGGGAGGGGGAGGGGGAGGGGGAGGGGGAGGAGTGCGGGAGGAGTGTTGTTACAGGAGCTGCAGGATGCGTGATTGCTGGCGAGAGAGCTTCGTGCCTGCCGGCGGAGGCGCGACGAGCTCGGGGGCGAGAGGGACCATGGACGCGCCGGGAAGCGTGGTCAGCTCGCGCAGCTCCTTGGTCGTGAACGCGGCCTGGAGTGGGCCGCGCCGTCCGATGATGGATACGTGGCGGACGGCAGAGCGGTGCAGGACGTTGAGCACGGAGGCCGGGACGTCATACTTGTCGAGGATGTTGGGCGGCGTGAGGAGCATCCGCGCCACGTCGAGCGCGACGTTGCCCTGCCCGATCACGGACACGTGCTCTGTCTGGTGGAGTGGTGGTGCTGGTGGGCGCGTTGGGTGTTGGGTGTACCAGTGGACGAGCGAGAGCGCGGGGATGACGCGGTCGGATGGGGGCAGGGCGGGGTGCAGAGTAGGGACGGTGCAACCCGTCGAGAGGAGAAGGTAGGTGTAATGGGGCTTCAGAGTGGAGAGGGATATGTGAAGGGCATGTGAGATGGCTGGGCGCGTCTGGGGTCCAACCTGGACATTGCCAAAAAAGCGTAGGCGAGGGTCTGCGGCAACCTCATCAAACTTGTGCGTGCAGTTCTACGAGTGAAAAATAAAATGGCTTTTTTGAAAAAGGAGGAGTGTGTGCTTGTGGGGAGGCGGGGAACATACCTTAACTTCAGGGTGGTCTGGTGCAACACCGTATCGAACAAGCCCATGTGGTGCCCATAGTCTATCGTAGATGTGTATTTTCAACTGGGAGGCAAGTGCCTCGTCTTTTGGGAAGAGCGACAATAAACGAGCGGCCACATAAAACGATGACGGGCCACCGCCTATGATGGCCAACTTGAGAGGTGCCATTTTACTTGTCCGTTCCTTGGCTTACAGCTACATATTTGATCTCATCTTGTCTTGGAATGTGCCAATACCAACAACAGTACTAGACTACTAGTGACCTAAATCAACTACAAAGCAGAGCCGGTTTCACATACCACGTACAGAGAGAGATTAAGCTCGACTTGATGTTTATTGTACAAGTGAGATTAGAAGATGAGGTAATTCTACACGAGTTGCTTATGCACTGCTAGATGAATCCTATATACATACACACATACCATACTGTACGATCCACGAGACATGTAAGCTAGCTGGGTGATCCACTCTGGAAGATCCACCCTATACGAGAAAGGAATAGGTGACATAATCACTATATTAAAAGAGAACCGTTTCTTCCCACGTCCCGGAAAGGTGATTTTCTTGGTCAGAATGTGGCCGCGAAAGGAAGGAGGCTGACCTAAGGCTTAATAAGCAAAAACTCGAAATTCCAGAGGCCTCACTAAACGGGAAGGTGCGCCTTAGTCAGCGAAAACTCGCAGACCACCAGCGCGAATTTTTTTCCCCCTCCTCCACAGGACAGTGACGCACCGGGAGCAGCAGCAATGGTGAGTACTCTTTTTTCTTCTTTCATTCTGTCTACAGGTCCCCACACCCCCCTCAATGCGATGCCAATGTGTCAGCACCAGCAACAATGGTGAGTCACTTTTCTTTCTTTCTTTTTTTTTCTTCTTTTTCGTGCCTCACGTTTTTGTCTCCAGGCCTCAGTCCCTATCCTTCCCCACGTTGCGAGGCCCCAGATCCCCCTTCCAATGTGTGCCAGCGCCAGTGATGTGAGTTCCTTTTTTTTTTTTTTGTGATTTTTCGGGACAGTGACGCACTGGGACCAGCAGCAATGGTGAGTAACCTTTTTTCTTCTTTCATTCATGCTTTACATTCTGTCTACAGGCTCCCACATCCCCCCTCGATGCGATGCCAATGTGCCAGCACCAGCAACAATGGTGAGTCGCTTTTTTTTTTTTCTTCTTTTTTCGTGCCTCACGTTCTGTTTGCAGGCCTTGATCTCTATCCTTCCCCACGTCGCGAGGCCCCACATCCCCCCTCCAATGTGTGCCAGCACCAGCAATGTGAGTTGCCTTTTTTTTCTCTTTTTTTTCGTGTTTTTTCATGCCTCATGTTCTGTCTAAGTCCCCACATTTCCCCTCCGTGCAACGTGCCACCCCCAGTAGCGACGGTGAGTCATGTTTTTTTTTCTTCTTTTTTTTGCAGGTTTTCACGCTTCATGTTCTCTCTGCAGGCTGCAAATCTCGATGCCCCACCCTCCCCTCCGTCAAGCAACGTTGATGTGCCAGCGGCAACAGTAAGTCGCATTTTTTGGCAATGAGTTGTAAGTTCTTTTTTTTTTCTTTTTTTTTCTGTGTGCTCTATGACGCCATGAGTGCTGGGCACTGCTGGCGCTAAGACAATTTTTTCCTTTTTTTCACTTAAGCCTCTGTCTGACTTTTGTATTTATGTATATAGTTTGAAAAATATAGTTGTTTGAACCATTTAAAAAAAAGTTTTTTTGAGGTGGTTTAAACATTGTGTGATTCAAAAATAAATTAGTTTTAAGTAGCATTCCTACTTGACTTTCTCTTCACCACATCTGTTCAAGTGTAGTAAGGGAGTTTGGGGGCCACATTGTATATAGTGAAGTACTGTTAAAGTAGTATACAATGTAGAATTTAGTAATCTACTACTATATAAATGGCATGAGGTACATAAATCAGAGACATGATTGGATGATCTTACTGATTTTGATTTAGGAGGGAAAACATGTGATGATATGCTGGCATGGGCATTGGCAATGCAGCATGTGCATTCTTATTGATTGTTCACCACAGTGATGAGAATTCTTCAACTTCTGTACATTGAGTGACATCCTTTTGTACCATTCTTCAAGCTGTAAGTTCAATGAGAATAGGAGATGAGGGAGGAGAGGATGATGTAGGCAAGTGAGAGATGTTTCAAATAATAGGACAGAAAAATGAAAGGGGTTTTGATATCCCTTAACACATGACTGCATGTTTACTTGGTTTATTGTTAAGAGGTCTATACAATGTAGAATTTTAGTAAGAAACTGTAGTGAGAGGAAGGTTGGCGAGCGAAGGGGGTTTGGGGGCGAAGCCCCCAACAAGCGAAGCTTGTCCATAATATAAAAGAGGAACATCCCCAGAAAAGGAAACCCGCTTTGTCATGCTCACCTAAGTCTTGATAAGCAAATGCGAGCTACTTTGAGGCCGACCGTCTTACTAAGCAAAGCAAAAACTCGAATGCGCACTAAACAGGAAGGTGCCCATTAGTCATCAAAAAACTCGCTCCCTCACTCGCACACCTCGAACGGTCTTACTAAGCAAAAAACTCGAACTTCAGAGGCCATGCCAAATAGGAAGGTGCATTACTCATCAAAAACTCGCACCTCAAACCTCTTACTAAGCAAAGCAAAAACTTGAACATGTACAAAACAGGAAGGTGCACATTAGTCATCAAAAAACTCGCACCTCAAGCACAAAAACGAATGCGCACTAAACAGGAAGCTGCGCATTAGTCATCAAAAAACTCGCACCTCAAGCTCAAGCTCGAAAATTTCCCTCTTTCCCTCCATAGACTTGCTCTGTCTTTAATTTCTCTTCTGGCACAAAATATATATGTGTTTACTGTCTTACTGAGTGAAAATATATAGCTTTGAGCACATTGTTCAGGAAATAATAACCCCTTTTAAAATAACTCTTAATAAGCAAAAACTCGCACTTTTAAGGCCTCACTAAACAGGAAGGTGCACATTAGTCATCAAAAACTTGCACCTCAAATGCGAACACAGGAAGAGTAATTAGTCAGCATGAAAAAAACTCGCAATTCGACACTGGCTTTGAAAAACTTCTCAAGCCCTGTCACTCCCACACTTTCTTCCTACAAAGCTGCCTTCCTTCCTTCCTCTACACAACCTACTACCACAAATTACATACTTACTGGCCCAACACATTGTCTTTCCACTTTCAAGGTATGTTTCCTGTCTTTTTGATGTAACAAAATTGTTTCTCACACTTTAAATGCTCAGGTGCTCCTGTTTGAGCCCATTCAAGCCCCCAATTTGGTTCTTCTATCTTTTGTACCTCTCCCTTTGGTGTACGTATTCATCATTTATATATGTGGGCAATTTTTTACTCTTTTTCTCTCTTTTTAAAGGGCCTTCCTCTGTCTTTTGCTCTGCTTCTTGGTGCTTGGTGCTCTCTTTTCTTCGCTCTGTGTCTGCCACGGTTTCTACTGTCACCCCAGGGTTCTGGAGAGGGTTTGTAGAACAAGGTAAAGCTCTCTGAAGTCCTACCTACCTGGCTTCTTTGTGAAAGCAGAGTGTCTGCCAGTGCCAATCTCTTGAAAAAGAGCGGACCTCTCAGTGGGCACAGTATGCAGGGAGATTGGGCTGGTGAGGTGGTTTTATACCACAGTCGTGAGGGGTTAAAATCCTTTGCAACTCAGTTACCTCCCCTTCCTTCATTGGAAGTCGCTCCATTTTCAACTGCCACTGTTAGCACCAATTTCCTTACTCCTTGAAAAGAACCTTTGTTGGTTGGCTTTGGGTGACTTTAGTTTCTGTTGGTGCTTAGCTTGGCGACATCCTTTGGATCCCTTTCCCATTCCTCCTCCCCCATTCCCTCCCCTTTCCCCTTTTGTAGTGCAATGCCTGCCACACCTCCCTCTACACCTCCTCCTCCTGAGGCCACTCCTCCTACATCTCCTCAGCTCCATCAACAAGCCTCACTGTTACGCTCCTGCGGGCACAAGGGCCAGACGTTGGCAGTTTGGGGTCCGGGTGCGCGTTAAGCAGCACTAGAAGGTCTTTAGTTGAATGGGGGCTGGTCTCCCTACTCAGCGAGCACTTGCAAAGCAAGGCTAAGTCGATAGGCAAGTAAATGCGGTCTGTGCAAGGGTCTAAATTGACGATGAAGTGATCCCCCTCCTTGGAAGGTCCTTGCCAGTAGTTCTTGGGTCGAAGTTGGTCCAGTGGCCTTCCCACTTTGTATGCCAATGACCAGAAAGTCGCAAGATTGATTCTAAGTCAGGCTTAAGGCCCAACCATGAATGATGTGGGTTTATATACATGTTGCAGTCTGTCTAGGACGCTTGGTGAGTCAGGTAAGTAATAATAGCGACGAATGGCCTTAAGGGCTCTTGGGTCGAGTCAGAGTAGTAAGCGAGGGACAATAACAAAGGCTAGGGATCGAGACGGTAACGATGAAATGAGTCACAATAGCTAAGCGAAGGTAAAGTGATGGTAGCTAGTGGAAAGGTTTTATGGAAGGGTAGGTAGGGCATCCAAGGAGATAAGGAAATAGTGAGTGAGATAGGAGGGAAGAAGGGAGAAAAAGTACGTGGTGGTAAGTCCAAGGGGGCAGATCATAACACTCACGTCATGAAGAGTGCAATCAGCGTATCATAGGGTCTTCAGAACAGCATAGGGTCCCTGCTCTTCCCTCCAACTCTATGTCTATCCATCAACCCTCTACATTTAATGGCAGAGTATTCCATCACCTGCCTGCTCATTTAGCTACTCAGTTGGCAGCTCTTCCTCCCATTCCTGGACCTTCACAACAGTCTACTATTGCACCTCTCCCTCAAAATTTAAATCCTGCTCAGTTAGCTGCTCAGTTAGCAGCTCTTCCTCCCATTCCTGGACCTTCACGACGGTCTACCATTGCGCCTCTCCCTCAAAATTTAAATCCTGTCCAGTTGGCTATGGCAAATACTGCTACTGTTTTTCGATCAAACTCTATGCTTCCCATTCCTGTGAGTCTACTGGAACTTTTTAATAGCTGTGTAAACACTGAATACTTTTTCTCTCTGACCAGATTGTTCCCTCTGCCTTTGTCCCTCCTCCTGCCCCTCCTGTGGTCCCTTCTTCTGTCCTTCCTTTGGCCCCTCCTGCTCCTGTTGTCTCTGCTACTTCTACTGCTCCTGTTGCCCTTCTTCCTGCCCTTCCTCTTCTACCTCAGCAACTTGCCACTGCCTATGCTGCTCTTCCTCCTCTTCCTAACCTACAACCTCTATTTCCTGTAAGTTCATATTTATATTTCCACATATTGTTGTATGCTAAAATTATCTTCAGATTGTTCCACAGCCATTGCCACCACCACCACCACCTTCTCCTCCTCCTGCTCCTCCTGCTCCTCCAGTACTGCCCCTTCCTAATGCATGTCACCCTTTTGATCCTGCTTGGGAAGTTCATCACCTTGGAGAATTAAACATCCAATGCTCTTCTTGCCACACCCTTCACTGGAAAGCTGAGAAACTTTCAAACTCCTCCAGAGCCAATCCTAGGTTTGGGATGTGCTGTTATCAAGGCAAAATTTCCCTTCCATCCCTTCACCCACCTCCTCAAGAGTTACATCAACTTTTTATTGGCCAGGATAATCCAGAAAAGTCATTTTGCCTTCACATTCGCAACTACAACAGCACTCTGGCCATGACTTCAGTTGGCAGAAAGCTGGATGACACTCTCAACCGTCAGGGTGGTGGTCCATATGTCTTCAAGCTCAATGGCGAGCTCATTCATTGAGCTGGCTCTCTATTGCCAGAAGGAGATGCCGCCCCTGTCTATGCTCAGCTTTACATCCATGACTCTAATGTTGCCCTCAATCATCATATGGTCAATTGATGGAACACCAGCTTGGATTGTGCTACTTTGCAGACACTCCAAGACATGTTATATCGCCTTCATCCAGGAGTTCAGCTCTATAAACAGGCATATGAGTTGACAAGAAACTTGCCTCCTGAGTAGCAATGCAAGATAGCTCTCCATTTTGATCCCTCCTCTGATAGACACCGCTACCAGAACCCTGATGCCTCTGTGAGAGAGATAGCAGTTATTCTTCCAGGTGATGGTGATCAGCCCACTGGCCCTCAGGATGTCATCCTTTATCGCAATGATGGTCCCCTACAGCGTATTTCTGATCTAAGTTCCCTTTATCCCCCCTTGCACTATGTCCTTCTTTTTCCAACTGGCCAGCATGGTTGGCATGATTCCATCCCTTACAATGAACGAGAGGAGGGCCGTCGGAACAATCTGGAAAAGCATGTAACCATGGCTGAATACCATTGCTATCGCCTTCATGTCCACCCTGAAGACATTGAGTCTAACCATTTCTTTCTTGCTGGTGCCCTCTTTCAGGAGTATGTGTGTGAAGCATGGGCTGTGGCAGAGCAACAGCGCCTCAATTACATCAAGTTCCATCAAAAGCAGCTTCGTGTTGACCTCTATCAGGGTCTCGCTGATGCAGTGGCAGCTGATGCTGATGCTGACTGGAACAATCTGGGCAAGAGGTTCATTTTGCCTTCTAGCTTTGCTGGAAGCACTCGCAACATGCAGCAGCATTGTCAGGATGCTTTGGCCATCAATCGCTACTATGGTGGAGGAGACCTTTTTATCACCATGACTGCCAATCCTGCCTGGCCTGAGTTCAAAGACAACCTCTTTCCTGGCCAAGCTTCCCATGATTGCCCTGACTTGACAGTTCGTGTTTTTCATGCCAAGCTTCAGTTCCTCATCAAGGACATCAAACAGGGTGTTCTGGGAAAGATGCAAGCTTATCTCTACACCATTGAGTTCCAGAAGCGTGGTCTCCCTCATGCCCATATCATTGTCTTTCTCCACCCTGAGGCCAAGTTGCGCACTCCAGATCAGATAGACAGCCTTATGTCTTCTGAGTTTCCTGAAGACAATCAGGAGCTGCTTGAACTCATCAAGAAGTTTATGGTCCATAAGCCATGTGGAAATCAGAACCCCAATTCTCCATGTATGGTCAATGGCAAGTGTTCCAAGAGCTTCCCCAAGCCCTTCAGGGAGGAGATGTCTGTCTCAGAAGACTCTTATGCTTGCACCAGGTGCCCAGACACAGGACGCTCTTATGAGGTTGGGGGAAATCAGGTCAACAACCAGTGGGTGGTCTGTCACTCCCCATATCTCATCTGGAAGTATTGCTGTCACATCAATGTGGAGTCTATTGCTTCTGTCAAGGCCATCAAATACATCTACAAGTATGTCTACAAAGGCCACGACCATACTACCATTGTCATGGACTTACCTCGATCTACAGGACAAGTCTCATCTCCTGGCCTCAAGATTCATCCCTTCCCTCCGTCTACCCCAATCCCCATTCCTAAACACGCCTGCATGCACTGGGCCTTCTGCAAGAAGTCTGGATGCAGATGGCATGCCTAGACTCTCTATTGTTCTGACAAAGTAGTGCCTTACCTCGACGTTCTGTGGGATTTATTCGGGCCCACTGTTACTATGCTTACTGATCCATTGACTGGATGCTTACTGATTGGATGACTGATTGTTCCCATGTTATTGTTCCAAAGTCCAAAAACGCACTCTATGATATCATAGCTTACTGATGGCTTATTGATACTTAGGAGAGGCTGACAGGCTTGAGAAGATTGCTTATTGATCGTACTCGCTACTTACAAATCCTTAAAGTAGGAGACTTGTATTTAAACCCTTCAGCGGTTGTAGAGTCGAGCCAAGCTCGACTTAATCAAACATTGGTCTTGCTGACTACCATCTCACCTATTGGAGTGACCCCTCTCATTGTCTAACCAACTCTCGCTCCCCTTGGATAATCTCCAAGGACCCTCGAAGCTTAGTGATTGAGCTATATCAATCAGCACTCCAGAACAGGTGAGACGCTATCGCGAACTCTATCAAGAGTCGAGCGTCAGCGATTCTTGACAACCATGGAGTTTGGCACTTGTGCAGATGAGATCAAGCTCTATCTTGATGCATGCTACATCAGCAGTTGTGAGGCTCATTGGTGTCTCTACTTCTTCACCATGCAAGAGCAGGTTCCCAATGTTGTTCACCTTCAAGTCCATCTTCCTAAGGAGCATGCAGTTATCTGGAATCCTGAGCAGGAGGGCAACTTGCAGGATGTTCTTGCCAGAGGGGCAGACAAGGACACCACTCTTACTGCTTGGTTCAAGGCCAATGCTGAATTTCAAGCTGATAATGAGGCTTATATTCATGACACTCTCTATCAGGACTTTCCCTCCATAATGGTCTGGAACCAAAAACTGCACAAGTGGACTAAAAGAAAGCGTGGAAAGGCCATAGGTAGGATGTATTATGCCCATTCTTCTGCTGGAGAGCGCTTCTGTCAAGAATCGCTGACGCCCGACTCTTGATAGAGTTCGCAATGGCATCCTATCTTCCCTTGAAGTGACCCCTGCGTGATATAGCTCACGCAGCCGCTTCTCTACCCCGCTTGTATTCCATTGGGGATGGGCCTTGCTTCGGGTCCTAAACCCTGCCTTCATGCACCAATGCACCAGTGCAGCAGTTAGACCATAGACATCGTCCGAACTGGCGTAGTCCAGCCGCGACGCTTCGTCCTAATCCGTGATAGCTTAACGTTTGAAGGACCTTGATCGCTTAGAGTTCAACAACGGGGTTCTGCGCCCGCATTGGGCGCACCATTAGCAGTCAAGATGTAGACTGCGTACCTCTCCTCTGGAGTGCTGCTTGATATAGCTCAAGCACTAAGCTCCGGCGTTCCTTGGATGTCATCCAAGGGGAATGTGCGTGGGTTAGAAGCTGAGAGGGGTCACTCCCTACTGAGGTAAGATGCTTCAGATAGTCAGCAAGACTACTATTGGATTAAGTCGAGCTTGACTCGACTTCATAGCTTCCTAGAAGCTTAAATACATGTCCACTATCTAGAATATCAAATAGGCAAGACAATAGCGTGAGAGTCTCTTGTCATCCTATCAGTAAGTATCCTAGCATTCAAACAATAGCGTGGGAAGGATGCACCCTTCCATCATCATTCCTGTTCCAGCCCTTGAACTTGTCCTAGCCTTGAACAATAGCGTGTGAGCATTGTTCTTCTTGGCCAATGGCCTTTTCACCTCCAGGCACTAGTGCCGAGGTCATTGGTAAGTTGTGGGCCATCTGTCGCCCACCTTCCTGTTCGATCCAAGAGCGAGGCAAGCCTAGGCTTGGCGAGGCTCTTCTAGTAGTAGTAGGGGTAATCCCCCTTTTCTAGGTGGTTCCTCCCTGAAGTCCGAGAGGTCCATGGACGAGTCTTCTTTCGTCTCATTTGTCTTTTGGCGCAGAGTCGCCGGAGAGGAGGTCCCTTCCTCTCAGAGTCCTGTAGACTCTTCGTCAGGACTCTTAGTCCTATCCTCTCTTGGTCTGCTGGTTCTTCTTGCCTCCTCGTCGATGTAGGAGTCTCTTCGTCAGCATGGAGTCTTCCAAGGGGAATCCTAGTGCTTGCAGCAAGTGGCATGTCTTGTAGATCGAGGTGTCCCATAACATCATCTCCCCTTTAAGGTCGAGCTTTCCACAGCTCTCCGTCACCTCGATCTTGGGTCTTCGTTGAAGGTCTGGGCCCAGCCGTTTCCTCCCCTCTTAATCCTTTAGTCCTGCGCCGAGCTGGAGTGGCGACAGCTCGCGGGCAGCTTGGTACTTGTGGCAGATGGAATCTCTGCCGCGTTCAGAAGCAGGAACCGACCTTCTTCCCTTGGGATGACTGTGGTAGCGGTCCTGGTCTCTTTTGGGGTTTCTTGAGCCCACTTCTCAGATAGTTTTTGCACATCGATGGGTGTTCCACTGGCAACCCATTCCTCTTCCTGATTGCAACCATCCATGGTCACATGGTGGACCATCCTTTTCATCAGCCTGCCTTCGTGGTTTGGCAGTAGTTGTCACCCATCCAGGGGCTGCGGCTTGATGTAGTTCAACGCCTAAACTTCTTCATGGCCTCCCTTGTACTGAGTTTGGCCAGTCGTGGCCCCGTCTTGGGCCGCCAATTGACGTAGCTCAACCCTTTGAGCTTCTGTGACTGCCTCGTTGCCGTGCGGCGGTCGGTCTTCCTCCACTGAGGTCTCGTTGGTTGATCTAGCTCAACCACTAAGCTTCCATGATCGCTCTCGTGGTTCGGCAGCGGTCGGTCCTCCCTTTCAGGGACCTCGGCTTGATGTAGCTCAACGCCTAAGCTTCTTCACGACCTCCCTTGTACTGAGCTAGGGCCAGTCGTGGCGCCGCCCCGGGCCTTCGATCGGTATAGCTCAATCCTTGAGCTTCTACGACTGCCTTGTTATTGCGCAGCGGTTGGTCGTCCCTCATCGCGGTTTTGTTGGTTGATCTAGCTCAACCATTAAGCTGCCATGTCTGCTCTCGTGGTTCAGCAGCGGTTGGCTTTCCCCTTCAGGGATTTTGGCTTGATTTAGCTCAACGCCTAAGCTTCTTGTGATCGCCTTGTAGTCAACCGGCGATCCGTCCCCCTCTTTCTCGGGTTGCTGGTCGGTGTAGCTCATCCCATAAGCTTTGTAAGACCACCCAAATGGCTAGGTGGCGATCGGTTCGTCCTCCGCAGGGACTTCGGCTTGGTACAGCCCCATGCCTAGGCTTCTCGTAACCGCCTCATCCTTCAATGGCGATTAATCGATCTTCGTTAGGGTTGATGTAGCCCAACACCTAAGCCTCTTGTGGTCTTTCCTGGGCTTAGACCGATCGCGTTCTTGTCCGGGATCGTCAATTACTATGGCTCCGTCTTCGAGCCTTTTAAGACCGCCTTGCTGTTACATGGCGGTCGATCGTTCTTCACCGAGTTAATTGGTTGATCTAGCCCAACCACTAGGCTTCGTGGGCCACCTTGTAGCTAGGCGGCTGTTGGTCATCCCTTGCAGAGATTCCCTGGCTTGATGTAGCTCAATGCCTAGGCTTCATGCAGCTATTCCTGATATTGAGCTGCGGTTGATCCCCTTGTTGAGATCGTTGATTGATATAGTTCGATCATAAAAACTTCGCGCGGCCTTCCATGTCGTGACCGTTCGTCCCTCGTCCGGGGCCGGGTGGTTAGGTCATGATTCGTCTCCCTTCCTGAAGGTTGTCGATTCCTCCTTCGCTGACCATTCCCCTAGATCGGCCGAGTTCCACCGTCCTCCCCTCTGGTTTTGGAGGTGCGTCTCCTTCCTAGACACCTTGGTTGGTCTTTTGTCCTCGCCCAGAGTCCTCCGGCTGATCTCGTTCGGTCACCGAGTTCTGCGTGGCCGTCTGGGTCGCCCCAGGCATTGATTGATATAGCTCAATCAGTAAGCTTCTTGCGGCCGCTCATCCGTTGGTCGCAGTACATCCCTCCTTCCCTCGAGCGGTGGTTCATCGTCCTCCATCAGGGTCGTCGACTGGTGCGGTCAAACTGTTTCGCCTTGACTGCCCACCAATGCTGTTAATCCCCTGGTCTGCCTCTTCCTTCTCCTGAACCTTCCCCGTGGTCCTTGGTGTAATTGACCGCGGTTGTTCATCTTCTATCCTTGGTCGTTCGATTGATAGACCTCCCCGCGGCTATCCAGGCTTCTCTCGCGGTCGTTGTCTCTGGCCGTAGTTGTCCGGGACTTCTTGATTGGCGTAGCTCAATCATGAGCCTCCCTACGGCCATCCCTGTCCCCAGGCAGCGAACTGTCGTCCCCTTCCAGGGATTCTCTGATTGATCTAGTCAATCCTAGACTTCTCCTATAGTTATTGTCTTTGGTCGCAGTCGCTCCTTTTCAAGGGACCCTTAATTGATATAGCTCAATTATAAGCTTCTTCCGCAGCCATCCTATCGCGGGTCATGCTCGGTTGTCCCTTGTAGAGATTCCTTTGATTGACATAGTTCAATCATGAACCTCTCACGGCTATCTTCGTCGCTAAGCCGTGGTCAATTGTCCTTCTTCAGGGACCCTCGGTTGACGTGATTCAACCATCAGGCTTCTATGCACGTCCGCGTCGTTGGCTGCTCCTCCGTCTCCTACGCTCAGGACCTTTGAACGGTGTAGTCCAATTTTGTTAGACTCCTTGCGGCTGTCAATGCCATGGCTCGGCCGCGGTTGTCTACTCATCGTCCTGGGTTTCTGATTGATGTAGTTCAATCACTAAACTTCTTTGCGGCCACCTTCGTCGCCCAGTCGTGGCTTCCTATCCTCCCGTCTACGGCCCTCCTTGCCTTCTGGGTCGCCGTCGGTCGTTCTTCTTCCAGTGACCTCTGATTGATATAGTTCAATCGTAGACTTCTTCTGCGGCCACCTGTCGTTTGGCGGCAACGGATCGTCCCTTGCCAGGGACTCCTGATCGATATCGCTCGATCATCGACTTCTCCGTGGCTTTCTGCGTCATTAAGCGGCGGTTCTGTCGTCTTTCATCACTTGGCTCTCCATCCTTGTGACGAGTCTCCCCTCAGTTCGCCTGAGTGATCTTCTTTGCTGGTCAGGTAATCTTCTGGTCTTCGACGATGGTCTGGCTCAGAGGTTTCTCAGGCGTTGCAATCCCCCTTCTAGGTAGTGGCTATTTAGCACCTTTCTTGTCCGGTGCCTTAATGCCGTTCTTTCCCGTAGGGATATGCCTTCATCTTGACCTCTTCTAGTTCTCATCGTCTTGTTCGTTGACCAGTCCTAAGCGTCCCCGCTTTCGGTTTCTGATTGTCCCTGCGGTTTAACTTGCCACAGTTCTTCAGTCGCGTTCCAGCCTCTGCTTGATCACTTCTGCGCAACCTTCCACTGGTCCGGGTCGCGTTGGGCATCCCATAGGGACCCTTGACTGGTATAGCCTAGTCACTAGACTTCCGCAGTCATCCTTGCGGCTAAGCCGCATCGTCTTGTCCTCCTCGAGGATTATTTGATTGGTGTAGCCCAATCACTAGGCTTCTCGCGACTGTCCGAGCCGCTTCGGTAGTCTCCTCTCGGACGCCTTCGATTCGGCGCTCGTTCCCAACCAGCAAGGAATTGTGTGATTGCGAGACTTCCTCGACCTCTTCGTTCAGTCACGACAGAGGTCCTTCTTAGCTTCTCGAATCCTTCGGTTTTGCGCATGTTCTGGCATCAGAGTCTTCCTTTCTAGATCTCTCCCTGGTGCATTTCCAAGCCAACTTGAGTGTCCTGTATTTGTGCGATACCGAAGTCTTTCTCCTAGACGACTTGACCACCATCAAGTCTTCGTCTCCTTCTCATGGGGCCCTTTACTTCGGTGTCCCAGGTGTTACTTCCTTGCGTTCGGCGGCTGCGTTCCAATCTCATCGCTCCATGCTCGCAGCACTAGAGTTCCGCTCTCCAAAGACTTTCTGGGCGACTGTCGATGATTTGAGGCTTCCTCAGAAGGGGTCTTCATACTCGACCACTTCCACCAGCTTGTCAGTGCCTGGTCCTCCTTGACCCAATCACTGATTTCTAGTGTTCGGGGTTCGTCTCTGGTCGCCCTGTTTCACTCTGTGCTCGAGTGGTTCCTTCCTTTGACCATTCATCGTCCTCTTCATGGTCCTTGGGTGATTGTCGACCACCGGGTTTTCTTCTGGAGGGGTCTGACGCCTCGACCTCTATAATTGCTAGGGCCTGCCGGCGTCCTTCCTTCTAGCCATGCATTGGCCCTCCGTGGTCGTCCTGTGGCGGTCTGCCGCTTCTTCCTACTTCCCTCCAACATTGGGGTCCTACTTCTCTTGACCCGGACGTTACTTCCGAGCTCTTGGGATTTCGATGCTTGCCGCCCATTCTGCTTCGTGACGTCGGAGTCTTTCTTTTGTAGGACTTTTGGTTATGACTAGTTGCCTAGTCCTTCTTTGAAGAGGCTCTCGCATTCTTGGCCTCTCACTTCACTAGGACTTCGTCGGCCTCCTTCCTGGTCCTTTCGTGGCGATTTGCCACTTCTTTGTAACTCCTAATGGCATTGGAGTTCCATTCTTGACCAAGACGCCACTTCCTAGTTCTTGGGGTTTCGATTTCTGTCACCCCATCTTGCTCCGCGTTGCGTGATGTCGGAGCTCTTCTTCTGAGACCTCCGATGATTGCTTAATCATTTGGTCTCCTTCTGAAGAGGTTCTTTCTGGCCTCTTGCTCTGTTCGGTTCGCGTCCCCCCCCTGGTCGGCTGTCTTTGATTCGTTGTCCTCCTAGTCCCAATGATGTCCTTTGGGACTTAGTCGGTCGGTCAGGATGTCGACCTCCAGGTTTCGGGGTTCTGCCTCATCTGCTCTGCAAGTGGATCTTGTCGGGGTCTTTCCTTTTGGACAAACTCTGACAGCTGTCAGTTTGTTCGGTTTTGTCCTAGTTGATCTCCCCGATCCTTTCCACCAGCATCCTCCTTGGGTCATTTGTTGTTCCTTGACGACCTTCTTTGTCGAAGGCTATCACTTTCGCAGCTTGTGGTGTTACTGGAACTTGTTGGCCCGGATGCTGTTCTCTCAGAGCGTTGATCCCGACTGCCCCGTCTTACTCCATACATTGGAGTTCTTCTGTGAGGAGGCCCCTGGTTGATGTTAGTCATTGGGGTTCCTCCTTTTTGAGGGGATTCTTGTCTGCTTCCCTCCGCCGTTTCCTTCTGGCTATTCGTCGTTTCTCTGTGGACTCTTTTGTCACAACCCACAGCTCCCTAGCTTCTGATAGTGTCGGAGCTCGATGTCGTTAGCTCAGATGCTAGTTTCTTGACTTCTTGGGGTTCCGTGTCCATAGCCCCATCTTGCTCCGTGCGGTCTTGGAGCTCGTTCCTGTGAGACCCCATGATTGCTCTGGGTCCCCTCCAAAAAGGCCCTTATCCGGTCCTTCGGTTCTTCAGGACTCCACCGACACCCTTTCTTGGCCTATTGTCCTTCGCAGATCCTTCTGTGACGATCTGCTATTCCCATCAGTTCCTGTATTATGTTGGGATCGAGTTTCGTTGGCCTCCGGTGTCGGTCCTTGATCTTCTGGAGCTTCGTATCTCATTGCTCCGTCCAACTCCTCATGACTTGGAGCTGCTTTCTTGTGAGACCCTTCATGGCTATATTGATCGTTTGGGGTCTTCCTCAGAAAAGGCCCTTGCCTAGTTTGTTCGATTCTTCAGAGTCCTACTAACACCCTTCTTGGCCTATCGGTCGTTCTTGGTAGATCCTCTACCGTTTTCATCATCCTTTGGACTTTCGAGTTTTCGTTGGCCTTCGGTGTTAGACTTCAACTCTCGGAGCTTCATATTCCTCGCTCCTTCTTGCTCCTTGTAACTCGGAGCTTCTTTCTTGTGAGACCCCTTTTGGCCTTGCCAATTGTTCTTGGGTCTCCTTCTGAAGGCCCTTGTCTGGCTTTTCGGTTTCTTCCACTAACACCTCCTCCTTGGCCGCTCGGTGGTTTCTCTGGTACACTTGTTTCTACCAACTCCTATATTTGCTCAAGTTGGATTTCATCGGCCTTTAGTGTTAGTCTTGGAATCTCGGAGCTTGAGTTCATTGCCCCGTCCAGCTCCTTTCGTATGACTTGGAGCTATTCCTTATCGAAGACTTCCGGCGATATGCCGAGATTTGTGTCTCCTCTCCGAGAGGCTCTTCTGTGCTGGCCTCTCTAGTCTGCCAAGGTTCCACTAGCGCTTCTTCAGCCTCTACGCTCGATGCGGCTCTTCATTGGTCCTCGTGTGCTGCCACCCTAAGGTCCTTCTCGTATGTTGAACCATCGTCCCTCTTCTGAATCTTCGAGGGGTTTCTTTCGGGTGGGGTTCTATGCACCAACCAAAACGCTAGTCCTTGGTTCTTGGGTGAGCTCTGCCCTCCCATTCTGGCCATCTGCGAATCCTTCCTTGAAATAGGAGGTTATCGAATCGTGATACCCTTCTCCTACTTCCTCGAGTTCCCTCGCAGAGGTTCTGTCTTGACTGGCTAGTTAAAGCTCGACTTATGTCAAGAATCGCTGACGCCCGACTCTTGATAGAGTTCGCAATGGCATCCTATCTTCCCTTGAAGTGACCCCTGCGTGATATAGCTCACGCAGCCGCTTCTCTACCCCGCTTGTATTCCATTGGGGATGGGCCTTGCTTCGGGTCCTAAACCCTGCCTTCATGCACCAATGCACCAGTGCAGCAGTTAGACCATAGACATCGTCCGAACTGGCGTAGTCCAGCCGCGACGCTTCGTCCTAATCCGTGATAGCTTAACGTTTGAAGGACCTTGATCGCTTAGAGTTCAACAACGGGGTTCTGCGCCCGCATTGGGCGCACCATTAGCAGTCAAGATGTAGACTGCGTACCTCTCCTCTGGAGTGCTGCTTGATATAGCTCAAGCACTAAGCTCCGGCGTTCCTTGGATGTCATCCAAGGGGAATGTGCGTGGGTTAGAAGCTGAGAGGGGTCACTCCCTACTGAGGTAAGATGCTTCAGATAGTCAGCAAGACTACTATTGGATTAAGTCGAGCTTGACTCGACTTCATAGCTTCCTAGAAGCTTAAATACATGTCCACTATCTAGAATATCAAATAGGCAAGACAATAGCGTGAGAGTCTCTTGTCATCCTATCAGTAAGTATCCTAGCATTCAAACAATAGCGTGGGAAGGATGCACCCTTCCATCATCATTCCTGTTCCAGCCCTTGAACTTGTCCTAGCCTTGAACAATAGCGTGTGAGCATTGTTCTTCTTGGCCAATGGCCTTTTCACCTCCAGGCACTAGTGCCGAGGTCATTGGTAAGTTGTGGGCCATCTGTCGCCCACCTTCCTGTTCGATCCAAGAGCGAGGCAAGCCTAGGCTTGGCGAGGCTCTTCTAGTAGTAGTAGGGGTAATCCCCCTTTTCTAGGTGGTTCCTCCCTGAAGTCCGAGAGGTCCATGGACGAGTCTTCTTTCGTCTCATTTGTCTTTTGGCGCAGAGTCGCCGGAGAGGAGGTCCCTTCCTCTCAGAGTCCTGTAGACTCTTCGTCAGGACTCTTAGTCCTATCCTCTCTTGGTCTGCTGGTTCTTCTTGCCTCCTCGTCGATGTAGGAGTCTCTTCGTCAGCATGGAGTCTTCCAAGGGGAATCCTAGTGCTTGCAGCAAGTGGCATGTCTTGTAGATCGAGGTGTCCCATAACACTGCGCAATATATGAGTCAATTGGTATGAGTCACAAGTCTAGTCTGTCACAGGGTCATCAGTCACATGAGAACGGAAGGACGAAAGGAGAAGAAAAAGTGGGGTCCATTCCAGCGGATCATAACATCACGCCCTCCCTAGGGCAACTCATTCCACATGAGTTCGTTGGGGTCGCTTTCATAAATCCTGCAGCGACGAGCAGGTGAGTGGGGACGCGTCTTCGTCCCATCGTTTAAGGAACTCAGAAGGCCATGCACAGGCCAGACGAGCAAGGCGGGCAGCAGCGGGGTGGCGCATTGAAGGCCGGATATTGGTGCCAGACTGGCACATTGCATTGTTTTTCTTTGCAACGGACATGCGGGGCAATGCAGGTGAGGGATTCGTGCTGTGTGCTGGCGCAGAAGTAACAGTGTGTCATGGAACCACTCGATCTACAGGACAAGTCTCATCTCCTGGCCTCGAAAGCTCATCCTCCCTTCCAATCTGTCCCAATTCCCATCCCAACACGCCTGCATGCACTGGGCCTTCTGCAAGAAGTCCGGATGCAGATGGCATACCTAGACTCTCTATTGTTTCTGACGAAGTGGCGTCTCATCCCGACGTTCTGTGGACTCGCTATGGCCTGATAATCGCTATGCTTACTGATCTACTGACTGAATGC